>JAQGCS010001087.1:0-15704 GCA_034702105.1 Fuscozetes fuscipes
AGGCCGTAGAAGGTCTATATTTGTAGCATGCAACTTCATTCCACTTCATTCCACAGTCTTTTCCAAATCAACTCTTTCTCAACTCAATAATCGACACAATTTTGAAACTTTTGAATCTCTTTCTCAACGAATAAATTTTAATTTTGTGTCCTTTCAATAGAGAGGCATAAATATACTGTAAAATAGGCATTTCATTGGCTTAGGGATGGATTATATTTAGGATGGCAATTATTCGATATGAGAAGGGGTCTCCAAGGGCGGTGTCTCTAGGGGAGGAGTGTAGCCCGATGGAAGATCGAAAATTTCTAGATATACCTGTAATTTTAAACTTTGATAAAATTTTAGGGGGGGGGGGTCAAAACTTATCGAATTTGATTGATAATTTTTCGACTCTAGGAGAGAGGTAAGAGGTCTACCACTCCTTCTTAAGCACCTATGGATATGAGAGTTATGTGAATGGATTTGCATGTTATAAAGAGATTTCTCGTCAAATATACAAGTGTATATAAGTGATCCATACAATCAAAAATGATTGTTTGGTGTAATGAAAGGTCATTTTTGATGGCGATTTCAATTCTGGAAAACTATTAAAATGAATAAATGGCGTAAATATAGTATTGTTTGGCATTGTTTGGACCCAATTTGTTTAGTCATGATTTGAGTCAATAGCCTTCAAATAGTGTTGCAATTGTGTGTGCAAGTAACTTTACACAATTGGCTTTTTAAATAAATAATATTATTTGAACAGACTTCTCTATAAGCTAGAGCAGAGATTATCAAGGTATTCTCATAATTTCAGTACCAATTATAATGTGATTCTCTTTTAAAATGGAGTTGTCTTTAAGAGTTGCGCTTAAATTCATTTAACACTTGATTTTAAATGTTGCACTCGATTTATTGAATAATTGGAGAGTAGTAAATTGAACATGCTCATTTTGTGAGGTATAGCTCACTGATTAGTTTTGGTTAACATTGAAGTCAATGTCAAACAGTAGTCTCCATTCCTCTGAAAAGCGTAACGTCTTATGTGAACCACATTTACAACTGATCTGAAATGAAATAAATGTAAAATTCAATCAAAACGATAACAAAAATTAAATTTATTATCAAATTGTTGTTAAAATCGATTGAATTAATGATATTTATTAATAAACCGAATGTTTAGATAACGAGTGGATGTCTTGAATGCAATAATTGATTTGCATTTAAATGTGGTTTCGATGTAAGCGACGATTCAAATGAAATAATGAAAAACACAAACAAACCATTTGTGACATACGTTTCCATTCGTTAAACATTTGTTTCATTCATTCATTTGATTGTTATGTGAATTGTCTTCAGTTTGGGTTTATTTGTGTTTAGTTTGTCTTCATTTATGTAAACATTTGTCAATTTTTATATCATATACTCATCTGTTTAACGGCTTATCCATCGATACAACACTTGATATAAGAATCGATCGAAAAATCAATTAAGTGATGGAAACAGAATCGGATCCAATCAGTGAATACAAGGCGTCGTTGAATGACTTGTCGTTTAACTCAAAGCCATTGATAAATATGCTGACGATGTTATCCGAAGACTATAAGGACACGAAAGCGCCGCAAATCGTTAGATGTATTGAACAGCGCTTGCATTCGGTGTCGGCGGACAAAAAGCTTCCCTTGCTCTATCTCTTGGACTCCATCTGTAAAAATGTCGGACATATTTATATATCACTTTTCACTCAGAATATTGTCTCAACATTTTGTGATACCTTCGAGAAAGTGGACGAAAAAACTCGTCTTTCGTTATACAAATTGCGACAGACGTGGAACAGCATATTCCCCGCCCGAAAGCTCTATGCCATTGACCACCGAATCAAGAGTAAGTTAGACCCGGCCTGGCCCATCACTGCACCCAAACCAGATCAAAGCGGTTCCAATTCCACGAAACCTGAGTTAAAATCTGTGGTCAAACAGCCGAACGCCGTGAAGAACACGACAGGTCTGACTGCTCAGCAGCAAGTTCACATCAATCCTAAGTTTTTGAACGATAAGACTCTTCATTCGCCGATCAATACGACTGCTGACCCTCAGGCAGAGTTAGCTAAGCAACTGATCCAAAAACAAAATGAACTATTACAAATTCAGAAACAGAAACTCGAGTTCGATTTGCTCGCGGAGAAGAGGAAACTTGCAGACCAGGCCCGCGCTCTACAGGTATGCCTTTCTCATTGAAATGTTTTTCTTGTGAAGTCTGTGGTTTTAAATGACCCGAATTCTTAATGTATGAAAAGTCTTTTACAGCATTTGTTCAAATTATTTAATTTATTAATTGTTTAATCGATTGTAACGAATATTCAATAAAAGGCAACAAATGTTTACACAAATTCTTAAATCGATTGAATATTTGTATAAATTATAGGAAAAGGAAATGAAACTCAAACAGAAGGAGCAACAAATGCTTCGCTCAAACAGTCCGAACGGCAAAAAAGTTAAGAAACGAAAGAGAAGTCGCAGTCAAAGGAGCAGAACTCCCAGTCCTGTCAATCAGAAGGATATGAATAGAAGCAGAAGTCCTGTTAAACGATGGAGTCAGAGTCCCAATGACAGGGTCAGGGAAAGTCCACAACAGAGTGCATCCTTTGCCATGAGACAAAACAAAAATAATCGACACAGAAGTCGGTCCCCAAACAGTGCAGTCAAGCCATTCAATGTACCGACAAGTCAACCGTCCGCTTCACTTTCAACTACTATTCTGCCCTCATCTTCGAAAGCTGGAGTAGGCAATCAGCAACCAGTGCCCACAACAATCCCAGCACCTACCATTCTGGCTCAGCCCGAAATGCTTAACATCTCGCGAATGGATGCAAAAGTTGTGACTACAATGAGTTCCATGAGTTCAGTACCCATTTCCAGTCCTCATAATGTGATGTCCGGACATATGAACAACACTGGACAACATATGGACACTTCCTTTACTTCATGGGGTCAGGACAGAGACTACCGCAGGGAATTGGACACAATGATGAGTCAAGCAAATGAGAAACTTAGAACTGGTGCCATCAGTAGTGCAGATCATGACGTTCTGGTCAGAGAAGTTGAGCGGATAAGAGATGCTCAAAATAATAGAACTAACACTGCTCGCAATCGAATAATAAACGAGCCTCAGGACACATTGACCATGTTAGTCGACGGTAAACTCAGAAAACTTTTCTATTTGGACGACACAACTGCAGTTGTTTTGTTGAACGCTCCCCAAAACGCTTCTTTCGCTGAATTGATTTCAACTGATCCCAGAGTTTTAGATCCGCGACAAATCAGTTTCGAAGGAAAGCCTACCTGTGTTTATGTCGATAGCGATCGGCCGACTTGTGAGAGATTTCTACTGGACTTTAATGGCCAGGAGTATGTGCACTACCCAAGAGACCCATCAGTTCCTTCTATCCCTCAGCGAATCAAATTTGGTGGTCCCGCCAAAGAAATCATTCTAAATGGACAGCCCTTTCCCGCCAAATTCGGTGGACCTCCGATTCAGGTATGGTTTGAGGGCGACAATACTGGTCCTCACTCTATTAAATTGGACGGACCCACTCCTAGAGTGAAACTATCGGACGAACGCAGATATGATTTATGGAATCAAATTATGAACAAAGCGACGACTGAAGTAAAAGCCGTCAAAAACACCAACAATAATAAGAGTGCGCCACCACTACAGACACCCGATATTAACAATTTACTCTCCAAACTAATCGCTGCCGGAATGTTAGACAACAACAAAAAGGCTCAGAATGAAGTCCCAAAAGACTCTCCAAAAGAGGAAATCAAAGAAAAGAAAAGGGAGAAGATAGTGACCGACGAACCGCCTATCAAATTGTCCTCAGACTCTCTGAAAATAAGTCGTCCCTCTGTTGTGGCCGCTCTCTATAGAGGTATTCAGTGCACGAATTGCTCGCTTCGTTTCGATGATAAGGGATCTGAAGACAAAACAAAATATTCGAAGCACTTGGACTGGCATTTCAGACAAAACAGAAGAGACAAAGCAAAGCCTAATTCCAGCGCCAACTCATTGAGACGTAACTGGTATTACCCCTTAAATCTGTGGGTTCAGTTCAAAGAAGTAACTGATGAAGAAGACACTACTGGACTCTTTCAAAGTGAGGAGAACGACTCTGACATTGAAGAGGAACAGCCCCTCCAAACTGTGATCGCAGAGAAGGACGAATCGCTCAATTTTTGTGCCGTTTGTGGCGAAAAATTTGACCACCAATGGAATGAAGACGAAGAGGAGTGGAGGCTCTTAAACGCTGTAAAGCATAACAATAAAATATACCATCCCTTGTGTCTCAACGATCACATTACACAGACTGAAAGACACGAACAACAGATGAGTCAAAGTGTATCTGAAAGTGTTACCGAAAGTGTCACCGAAAGTAAAGTCAATATTAGCGATGATTCCTTGAAATCAGAGGATAAGTTGGATAACAGTGACAACAAATGTGATAACACTTCGGATCAAAATTTGAGTGAATCTGTTTTGGATGTGAAAAATGAACTCAAAGTTGAGAGCATTGAAACCAATGATAACGAACTCGCTTTTCAAGTGAATGAAGAAAATATAAATATTATGAGTGAATCGCCAGAAGAAGAGACAAACATTAAAGTCATTGAATTCGAAATACCTCTCAATAGTGATAATGAAATGAAACACAATTTGGCTGATATTCTTGAGGCCAAACAAGTGGTCGACGATATGGAGCAACAAATTGAAAACGAGGAGAAGACTGGCCAAAAGGTTGTTCATCAACAAGGAGGTATTGTCATCAAAATGAAAGCATCCAATCTTCAGACACCGACAGCAGTACAACCGCCCGAACCCATGGAAACAAACGACAGGCAACAGCCAGAAGTGATCGTTAGGGGACAGGAATTGTCCTCGCTCTGCAATATTCTGTGAAATTTCGACTTTTATTTAAGACATAATTTAAAATATTTTTTATATTCCATTAAAACGAATAATGAATTTTCAATTTTAAATACAAACGAACAGATATTTTGTTGATTTTATCGATAGATGTTTTGCTAATTCCTTTGCATTTTAGTATTTCTTTTGCATTGTCTGCGTTCTCGTCGTTTCACTCGATTTGCAAATTGTTTGGCCGCGCAGTAGGACTGTCCACACACTGTCCACTCACTCGTTCGGCTTTTTGTTTGTCTCTTTGGTCGCATATTTGGGAGAAGTCGTAATAATAATTATTTAGTAATTTGTTCTCAAATTATCTCTTTTTCAGCAATTCTATGATTATCTCTATTCTATGATTAAAGTTCGAAAAAATCAATAAAAAAATATTGAAATAATTCTCTGATTTCTTTATTCACTGATGTATTGCTTATTATTCAAACAAATATAATAAATACAAAAAACAATTTTCAATTGTATTCCTTTTTTTATTTAATAAAAGTTTTTTTTTTTGAAATTCGCTTCAATTTAATATAAGTTTTGAAACTCCAAAGTTGTGGTCATTTAGTGCTAAAGAAGTGAATGTTTTCTATGAATAGAGCAGAGGTTGTGCTGAGATATACTCCAATGAGAGGCAGAATTGCCTCATATTTTCAAAACACATGCGTTTAAAGCATTTAATTACTGTTTCGGCTTTTCTCCAGATTCAGGCCATTAGTTTCGGCTCTGTTTATGTCGAAAGTATTTTATTAAATAATTATTGTTTTAGTCAATTATTTTAATCAATGAATTATTTATTGCGATCGTCGGTCCGGTTGAGGACTGTCCTCAGTGTACGACTACCGCAACGAATTCCAAATGAAAACAAATGGATTTTGTGTCGATTATGTCTTACAAACAAAAATGTAATTTAATTTTATCTTATTTTTAATCATAAAATAATTGAATTTTTCGTTGAAAAGATTCGTTTGTATTCATCCCAACGGCCGGAAAGACAGGGATTTCTCGGAAAAGTTATCGAAAACATAAAACAAGAATTTAACAAAAATAAAGAAATGAAAGAAAGTCTTAAGAAATTCCGAGAAGAGGCTCAAAAACTTGAAGATTCGGATGCACTCAAGAAAGCCAGACATAAATTTGTAATGATCATGGTCTATCTGCCATTTGTTCTCTTATTTAAAAATGTGTTTACAATTATATTCAGGAAAAGATAGAGTCGGAAACGGCTAAAAGTTCCCAACAAATCAAAGAACAATTGGAAACATTTAAAGAAAAGTTATCCAAAGGCTTAGAAGACGCACAGAAAACGGAGTTTGGTAAGAAAGCGGGGGAAATGACTGAAGAAATCTCAAAACAAGCCAAGAGTGCGGCCGAGGCTTTGGCCAAACAGAGCGAACAACTCAGTAAAAGCGATGCCTTTAAAACCGTTTCTCAGGTCTTCATTTGTTTTTAATTTAATGACAATTTCTTTTAATATTTGATATTCTGTGTGACAGACAGTGAAAGCCGTTCGCGAAGAGATCGGAGAAACTGATAGAGTCTACAAAAGACCCGAAAAGTTGAGGAAAAGAAAAGAAAAATCCGATGAAATGTTTGCTCAAAAGCCGATTGAACCAAATGAGTCAGTTTTGTCTATTGCTTGTTTAGTTTTATTTATGTAAATGGTTTGCAGGACTGCCACTGGAGTTGAGTTACACAAAGAGAGTCAATGGTATCAAAGTTGGCAGAACTTCAAAGATAACAATCCGTACGTCAATAAAGTGTTCGATTGGAAGATGAAATACGACGAAAGTGATAATCCTGTGGTGAGGGCGTCCCGACTCATCACAGATAAAATGTCCGAATTATTCGGTGGACTCTTTTCTAAAACAGAATTGTCTGAAGTGTTGACAGAAATTTGTAAAATTGATCAAAATTTTGACAAAAACCAGTTTTTAAAAGATTGCGAAACAGATATAATTCCTAACATTTTAGAGGCGATGATTAGACCCGATCTCGAAATTCTAAAGGATTGGTGTAATGAAGCGGTCAGTCATACCGACAACACATAAGTTATATGTTAATTATGTTTGTTTGTAGCCCTTTAACCAAATGGCACAGCCTATTAAACAGGCCTTAAGTATGGGTTATAAATTCGAGTCAAGAGTCTTAGACCTCGAAAACTTAGATGTGAGTCAACTCTTTATTTTTTTGAATTTAGTTAAGAAAAAGTGTAATCTTTACAGTTAGCGATGGGAAAGATTATGGACAGCGGACCCGTTCTTATCATCACTTTTCAAACACAACAAATCAATTGCGTTCGAGACTCTAAAGGCAATGTTGTTGAAGGAGATCCGGTATGTTATCTCATCAGATGATCCATTTTAGTTTAACTATGTAAATTCTAATGGCACATAAATGTTTTGCTTGTTATTTAAATCTATGTGACTTTCCCTCATTTGTGTGAATCAATTTTGCAGGAGAAGATATTACGGGTTCATTACGTTTGGGTCTTATGTCGAGATCAGAATGAGTTCGACCCAAAGGCCTGTTGGAAACTAATGGACTTATCGGCCACTAGTGCTCAACAGTGGCTTTAAATTAGAATTCGTTGATATTTAGGTGTAAATAAAGTTTTAAACAAAGTTTATATACATTTCTATCAAATATTTTCATAAACTAATCAATAGTTTAGTCATTGATTTCAAAATCATTTTACGAATAATTTGATTGAAAAAAAGTTTTGTCTAAAAATTCAAATAAAATTTGATGTCATTTGTGAACAAAGAGACCTATTGTTGACAGACAATGGTTCTAATTATGTAATCGTAATAATGAATACCTGTGCGCTGAACACAAGCTGTGCACAGTTGTGTAATGCTGTGCAGTGGTGTGTGTGTGTTATGCAGTGAAGTGGTTGGCACTGCTGGCGGCACAGCTTATGTTGTCTGAGTGTTGTGTAAGAGATGGTGCCATAGATGTGATGCTATTGTCATCAATGAGTGTCCGATTGTTTTGAAAGAAGAGAAGCCATGTTTTCGTATACGTTCTCTCATCTTATGATTCAATTGAATGCATATTAAATGTTAAGAAAATTGAAAAATACACTCAAATGACAGACCTATCCATGCATTCGACTAATGGTATTGTCTTCGTCTGCGAACATCACTCAAATCAACGCCAAATCGATGTCACAAAACTTGTGGTTCACGTGATTATGGCTTCGGTCGCGACTGTAAGACAAATGACAAACAAATCGTTTTTCATATCATTTAAATTTTTTTTTTAAGTAAACATTGTTTCGAAATTTTTTTTGTTCATATTTTGGATCAGATTTTGATATATTTGAGTCAATTTTAGTTCAATTTCTTGATATGAGTTATATTTTATCACATTTTCGGTGAAAATATTTTACTTTTGGAGAAAATCTGTTTTACTTTTGTTTTTGTTTTGATTTTTTGTGTTTTGTGGCAAAAATCGATATTTCATTAATGGTTTGCATTTTGTCTAATATTCAGAACTAATTGGTGTCAAACATGCGAATGGTTTCAAACAAATCGAGTGCTTTGTTGTCGTCTTATATGTCGACGCATTCAAACAGTTTGTCTCAAAACAATTCCCGAACCAAAAAGAAGACCAAAACTCGCAAAAAGTCTAAACACGAGAGCGATGACCACAACTCGGATTCGGACGATAAGAGCACTAAATCTTTGAATGATTCCAATTCTAAAACAAATGACAAAAGCAATCGATTGATTAAAAGTTTGAAATCAAATCATTTGTCGGACAGTGAGAGCGAAGACGATTCGGACTCGAATTCGAGCGCTTCCGAAGTGGACACCAACGAAAAGTGCGAGTTCTCTATTGTTAAAGAAGGCAATGATTCCAATGTCGGTACTCTTAAACTGAGAATCGCGACGCGAAGAACTAATTCGGTTCCAAATAAAAAACAAGAACAGAGTCAACAAACAATACCTAAACGTCAGTTGAGTGTCGTTGAGGCCGTGTCGGGGGTTGTTCGCCAACCCAACGACGATGAGGCCGATCACGGACTAGACTGTCAGTGTTGGCTTCACGCGGGAAAAGGCAAACGACAACCCATTCCTTTGAAGATTAACCGAAAACACAGACATAGGAGGAAACGAAACGATAGTTCTTATGATTCGAGTCGTAGCCGAAGTCAGAGTCGAAGCAGAAGTAGGAGTGATAGCAGATCCGGTCAGTGTTATTCTGATTGTTCGTCGAGGAGTTGCAGCTCAGGCAGCAGTCGTTCGTCATATTCATCCGCTTCTCACAGTTCGAGCAGTAGTCGAAGTTATAGCTATTCGAGTAGTGGCTCCTCTTCAGGCTCTTCGAGTTATTCCAGTGTTTCCGGTGATAGTGATTCTTCTGATAGTGATATCGATTGCAAACGAAGAGCAGAACAGAATTCAAAGCAATCGAAAAGTTCTTCGAATAGAGATAATCGAAATGAAGACTCTTCTAATGGTTTACGAGTGAATTGTCAGCAAAATCTGATGCCATCGACACCACTGTCTCAGCCATCGTCTGTTTCGTGTGAAAGCAGTTGTTATAGTCCTGCCATTAGTATAAACAGTCCAATGAATTCAATGTATGCGCACAAGAAGAGAGATCCTGCGGAGGAACGACAACGGCTTAGAAGTTATCGGATCCCTCGCTTACAAAACCCTGAAAGAGCGCAAACCAGTGGTCCCAACACAACATCCCCTCAAAGCCAAAAGACTCCAACAACGGCTACGGTCGCAGTTCAGGTGCAGACTGATACCGAAGACATGGTGTCTATCAACAAATCAAAATCAGTGTCGACTTCTAAGAGTAAAAGTGTGGGCACTGACACTATCGGTGCCAACAGTGTTAACAAATCGTTGAAGAAGTCGAACAAAAAATCGAAAAAAGACAAAAACATCAAAAGTCACGACAATAAGAGATCAAAATCTCAAAACAAAACAAAGAAATCTAAAACTAAAAAATCTCAGTCAAAGACTACAGAAACTAATATGCGTTCAATCGATAAGTCAGAGTCGACTACAACTCAGTTCCCAATCGAGAGCCACAACAAAAACAATGTCTTTGAGAATAATTGCGATTCAATCTATTCAGATGTGAATCGAGTGATAAATCGGATGTCAATCAATGATAACTGTTCTGTAATTAACAGCACAGAGAAGATAACACATTTCCTTCAATCAGTTCCTCACATGAATGACACAAATAATCCCAATTCTGGTTTGGAATCTCTTCAACGATTAGAAAAGGCTTCGCCCGACAGCGGAATACAATCACAGGGAGAGTCACCCCATAGACACCAATCGATTAGTGACACAGAGTTTCTCGGAATGAGTGCTTCCACTTCTCGATCACAAAACAATTCTCAACAGAACTCCCGAACAGTCAATACTCGTAAAAAACAAAAGAATAAACAGTCGTCTAAAGCCAAAAGTGATATCAATTCGAAGAAATCTATAATAAATAGTTCTCTTCTGCAGACAAACGACAGTAAAAGTGATAAAAATATGGATTTTGGAGTGAAAAGTGCCGAACAATTAGTCGCGTCCGTCAATAATTTGTTGCCGCAGACATCATCTGCGGTCGCATCCAATCCATCAAATTTGGTTCAATTGACGGAAATATTTTTGAATAATTCCAATGCAAGTGAGGCCACAATCGGACCAAACATTGACTTAAGGGTTCCGTTGAATCTGATGCCAATTATGGGCCGAAATCTAATGCCATATCCGCGATGCCATTCCGGAACAGGACATCAGCCTTTTATGAACCCTCACAAACGTGAGGATGACTTCGAACTACTCGTCCGAAGTATAAAAGACTCGATTTGTTCTCAATTTCAAAGCAATGAAAACGAAGACTTAGAGTTTGGACAATTCAATGTCTCCAATAGTAGTGATTGGCGGCACTCGCATCACAACAACACTCATAATAATCACATTTCCTATCAGTCGGGCGCAGACTCCTCTGCCTTCAACTCGAGACAGAGGAAGAGGACGACTGAATCGGTGGTCAATCGGAAGAGAAATAATCGAAATCAACGCAAAAATGAATCGAATGAAGAAAAACTCGAAAATAAGAGTTTGCAAAATGAAAGTCAAACGAATAGTTCAAATGAAAGGAAGAGTAGATCCAGGAATAGGAAGAGTCAAAGCAAATCCAAACAGATTTCTGATAAGACTTTTGCTGATTCTCTGAATGTTTCCGACGACAGTAAAGTACAACAAGAAATCCCTTCAAAACTCGATTCGAGTCAACTCTTATCAGTAGATATGTCTGAAAGTCAAAAGCTTTCAGAAATGTCTTCAATTGTTTCCATCGATAGTAAAAATTTGAGTGAAAAAGTTGAGGTCAACACTAATAATAATAATATAAATAATAATTTGAATACTATCTCTCAAAACTCACCACAAATACCTTTGAGCACAACCTCATTGTCTTCATCTTCGCGAAAACATCACAAACGAAAGCATCACAAAAAACATAAGGAGAAACATAAAGAGACAGTGGGAGTGAATCCCGAGTTTTTGTCACTAATGGAGAATCTCAGCAAAAGTTTAAAACTACTTAAAGTGTCCAAAAAGGTGGCCACCGGTCCTCTCGACCATAAATCAAAACATTTGCCAACAATATTCCAATATATAAACTTTCTCAAGAATATAAAACTAAGGAAACATCATTTGGAACACCAGACTATTAGCCCGAAGTGCATCGACAGTCCAAAGTCAGCCACTGTTAAGAAGTCGAGCAAAAAGAAAGTCACTAATAGTATGAATCAAACCGAACAGAACGTCGATAAGAAGAAAGTAGAAAAGAAAAGTGAATTAACCACCGCTTTAGTTAATCCATCGTCCAGTGGTAGCACCGGTGCTAATGAACAAAGACTTCCTTTGAAGAAACGCCACCACAGACACATCGAAAGTAAACAGAACAGCCTCTCATCTGTCAATACATCTCAATCAGCCAGTAGTTTGGCTGCTTCTTCGAGTCAACTCTACTCCAGTCCTAATACTTCAAGTGATATCAAAAACAATATCAGTTCAATGATTGACATCCATTCAAATGGAAGTACCGGTGATTGTATCGTTGAATCCAAAAGAAAGAACACATCGTTGAGTCATTCGAGCAGTTCTGCAACGGTATCGCCTGGCGTTCAGACGAAGAGCAAGCGATCGAACTCTCATCTGAGTCCCAAAATCAATGCATCGCAAGAAGTGGAGAGTCTATTGAGGGAGTCGTCGAACGGTATGATAAATATGAATAGAGCTGAGTCTTCAGGTGCTAAGAAACAGATAAATAAGTCAAATAAGAGTGAGACCAATGGCAACAAAGTTAAGAAGTTGAGCACAAATAGCGCTAAGGGCACAGTCGAGTCACAAGTGGTGCACTCGAGTGCTGATAAACGAAACGGAATCCTGTCTGACGAGAGTCAGATGAGCTTATGGTCCATAACTGGCACAACAGGCTGTGCAGTAAACGCATTGCCCGCTCTTCATAAAAGTAAAGCAACGAGTGATAGACTGAATGAAATACAGCCTATAGTTTGTGATTCAGTTTCAGCGCAAAACTCTATCGAAGAGACAATAGAACAATGTATTCGAAAATATTCTCAACATTTATACCTTAATAACAGTGATTCTAATGTCGGCAAACAAGTGATTAAAAAACGAAAAGTCGAGCAAAAGTCTGAAGCGAAGTGTGAGAACAGAAACGACAATTTAGACTCCAATTTGGCTCAAAGTGTCGACTGTTTATCTGTTAGCACAACAAGTGATTTAAATAACGATATGTTGAGGCCTCGCAGTAATAGCGCCAAAGATAAGGCTCTCCATAAGAGCCAAACACAAACATCCAGTAAGTGTTCTAACGCTAAAAAACTAACTCAAACGGAGCCCAAAGCGGTCACTAATAGTGTGAATAAGACTTCAAAACGTGATCTCAAGTCAATTACCGATAAGAACAGTAAGAATAAGACTCAAATTCAAAGCCAAACACATGAGTCGACTACTAAGACAAACACAACTTCTAATGCAAGTGATGTCCGGACAGTTAAAAGAAAGCGAACCGTTAATAAGACCGGTTTCACAAAACCGCGAAAACGGCTCCGAACTGACTCTTCTGCTCAACAGAAACAAAATGCAGTCAAAACTGTGGTCAATGGAAAACGACCGCATTCGGCAACTATTGAGTCGACCCCATCTGTATGTCAGAAGAAAACTCTCACTTCTAATGACAAAAATTGCAATTCTAGTCAACCGTTGAATAGATGTCGACAGAGTGAAAGGTCTGCTTCCGATAAGACCACCCCTACTAATAATAATATCAATAATAAGATTAAAGCAGTCAAACCGAAAGTCAGCGCCGAACCCCTCATTGACAAGACATGCAGTCTTTCGACTAAAAGTAAACGAAATAACAGTATCACTAAAAAGATCGAAAATATTGAAATCAATTCAATCAAAAGTCCGATAAATAATCGAAAACCTCAGAGAGTTGAGCGGCGAATGTCTAAGACCAGTGTTGACTCAGTTTCTTCATCTGAAGCATATCTCAGTGAACAGAGCTCTGTATCCGTATCTGAGGCACCCGTCTATATGGTAACCGAACCGTCGGTTAAACACACTTTGGATTCAAACAAAAAAATTTTTCGAATAAAGTCATTTCAAAGAAGCATTCCTTACAAAAAATATGTCAAATTCGGAAAATATTCGGACGATTCCAAAAATGATAAGATTTTGACCGCCAGTGAATCCGACGATAAGTTAAGTGATAGTCAAAAGTGGGAGACCACTGATGACTCGAGCAGTGCTACGAAGGATGAGCCAAAAGTAAATCAGAAATTAATTCAATTCCCAGAAGTGGACTTCAGTTTCTTTGAAGAATTTCATCTGACGTATGATCTCTGGTATCAATTTCGCAAAAATCAGTCGTCGAGTGACCATACTCAATATCAGAGAATTAAGTCTAATTCATGGTCAGATGTGAAACCTATCTCCAAATACTTACCTCAGAGTTGTACATGTGAGAAGCCTGAAGACAGTAATAACAAAGGTTGTGGTCACGACTGCCTCAATCGACTTATGTATTTGGAGTGCTCCCCTCAATCCTGTCCTGTCGGCGAAATCTGTGATAATCAAAGGATCCAAAAGCATGAGTGGTCACCAGGATTAGAAAGGTTCATGACAGTTGAGAGAGGTTGGGGCATACGCACCACCGAACCCATCAAAACCGGCGAATTCATCCTCGAATATATCGGAGAAGTTGTCTCAGAGCAGCTTTTCAAACATCGAATGACAACACAATACCAAAACGATCAGCACCACTATTGCCTCAATTTGGACTCAGGAATGGTTATCGACGGTTATAGAAAGGCAAATGAGGGTCGGTTTGTTAACCATAGCTGCGAACCCAACTGCGAAATGCAAAAGTGGTCAGTCAATGGTCTCTATCGTATCGGACTGTTCGCACTCAGAGATATTATGCCCAACGAAGAACTCTCTTATGACTACAATTTCGATAATTTTAATATTGAGACCCAACAGGTCTGCAGATGTGGAAGTGTTAAATGTCGCGGATATATCGGTGGCCGCTCTCAGAAACAATCTAACGGTTTGTCCTCTAAGGAAAAGACTGATAAAAACGAGACGACAGTAAAGGAAATCTCATCCATCAAAGTGGACGACACTCATAAAAATCGAAGAAAAGATGGCAATCAGACTAAAAGTGGTGACATTTACAGATATATTTATACACAGCCACAGAGAAAATCATCGCTCTCTATGACAATGAAACCACTGTCTCATCAAATGAGTTGTTTTATTCTCAAACATTCGATATTTGTTTTAAGAAATTACGAAAAAATGAGAAGAATTAGAAATAAACGAATTGAAGACAATGAAAGAAAGTTGTGCTCAGCATCTAATGAGGATCTCCTCAAAGGAAAGGACAACAAAGCAGATAAAGATGTTTTCATTACAACTTTAATGGCTTTGAATTCTTCGCGTTCGGTAAGAACTCGTGGTTTAGCCAAAGCCGAGAGCAATGAAGAGCTGACCCGAACGGCCAAATTGGCACAAATATTCTCCGATGTCTGCAATTCTTTGATTAGAAAACAAATGGAAATGAATTCAAAGTTAGATTTGAATAAAGTGAATGAATCGAAACCATCGAATAGTACATCTGTTCCAAGACGTAAATCAATTGATAAACAGTCGAAAAGTGTTGATCTGTCAGATATTCAGTTGCAAATCAGATCGGGTTTCTTCAAAAGTGCTCAGTCTTTCGAAGATTGTATCTCTAGAATCTTGAGTCCAACCATCAGTTCTGAGATAAAGGATTACAACATTGATTCCGAGTTTTTAATTTGTTTGAAAGATGAATTCGATAAACTTATGATCGAAAAGAAGCCATTCATTGAGGATATTATGTCTTCGTCTGAAAATAATAACACAAATGTTGAACAGATCTCGAATATAACTAAAGATATAATTAAATCGGAATCGTGTGACTCTTTGTCTAATATATCATACAAATCAATGTTAGAATCGAGTCAAATGTTTTCACCCAACGAATCGAATGGCATTCAATTGAATCACAATAATATCGATGCAAACAAACCAAAGCCATTGTCGAGTGTTATGCCAACAGAAGATGGAGAGGAAGTCATCCGTTGTATTTGCGGTATTGTTAGAGAAGAGGGAGAAATGATTCAGTGCGAGAAATGCGAAGTAAGTCTTCTCTACTCAATCTTTTCATTT
>JAQGCS010001088.1:0-15690 GCA_034702105.1 Fuscozetes fuscipes
TTTGTTTTCACACAAATTTAATCAATACTGCAGTTAGCAGTCAAACACAAGTTGTGATAATAATTAAAATTGTGTTCTAAATACAGTTCAAATCAAACCAGTTTTGGTTACATTTGTCTAAAATATAATTCACAATAAAATATATTAAATTTGAAAATAACTAAATTAAAAGCAATTTTGTGTAACTGTTAAGAGCCTTATGAATGGATTAATTGGTCGGAGAGATAACTGACACTATATTTAAATTTGATTTATTTGTTGAAAATTCGCATCTTTTTGATCCTCAGATTTAGACCACCAGAAGAGTGAACGCCAACAAGAAGTGTGTGTTTTGTGAGCGACTAATCCATTAATAGTGACCATATCTCGAGGTTTGGGTTTAGTTTTCTTCAGAACATATTTGAATTGATTTTGTCGCCAAACTGCATACCACGTCATGTGATCGCGAATGCAAATCGTTATCCAAATGAGAAGCATTGCAAAGACAGACAGCAATGATATTGAGATCATCGAAATCCTCGCAATTGATTTGATTGACGGCAAACACCAGAAGACCACAGAATAAGTCAAGAAAATAAAAGGAAGTAAAATAATAGCGCAGATGATATCCAAATATAAAAAGCGTCGATAAGTGTTGTCCTTCACTATAATCCAATCCTTGAAGTCTTTGAAAACTTTTTGGACACTCAGTTTTGTGCCACAGATCTCACATTTGGTCGAGTTCTTGACCTGAAGCCAATTCATTTGACATTTTTCGTGGACGAATGCAAGCGATCCCTTGCATTCACAGACAGTCAAGAGTCGACCCTTTCCTGAATGACATATTCGACAGCATTTCTTCCAATTTTCGGACAGATCTGTTGTTTTCATACTTTCTTACACTTAAATCAAATGAACGAAAAATATATAATCAGTACAATTAAAAAACTGATCTTTTTTTTAAACTTTTCATTCGAAGTAAATGAGCACGCTCACTATCATGAGCTAAAGAATTAGAGAAATGCGTTAACCAAATGTCAATTTTGAGACCAAAGGATAACTCATATTATTTAGAGTTTTATTGAATTCAAAATAATCTAATTTTTAAAATTATTTAATAATTAAAAAAATATAACCTTAAGAAAATATAATCAAAAGAGAAAACGATTGAAAACAATTTATTTGTCAATCAATTTGTGTCTCGGATTCGGTTTTCTTTAATTTGTCGATCACTTGGTCGGCTTCTTCCATATTTTGATTCTTGGCGCTGTTATCATTGACCTTATCAGAGGGTGTTTTCAACAAATTGTCTGTTGTATTGTCTCTAAGTTTGTTCTTGGACTTTTTCATTGTTGTGTTGAGAGAGGTGTCACTTTCAGACCTAACTGTCCCGGATTTCACTGTTTTGATTGATTCGCTATTTTCAGTCTTTATATCAGGATTTGGAGATTCATCGCTACGAAGAGTAGTTCTTTTGTTATCATTTTTGCTCTTTTTTATGACAATACAGACAATCAAAGTGATTACGACAAAGATTACGATAAATATGAATATCAAAAGATACCAAATGCCACTGTCTTTATTCTTGCCATCTCCCATATTCTGAGAGTCATCCGTAGGGTCATTCTTATCCTTATAGTCATCCTTATCATCTCCACTATTATGACTATCGTTGTTACCATATTGTGGGGTAAGGGTTCTTTTTTTAGTCAAACTCATAGTTGGAGTCATTGTTCGAATCGAAGTCTTTGTTGGAATAGTGGATGGAGTGGTAATTGTCGTCCCTTCAGTAGTAGTAGGGGTGGTCGTCGTCGTTGTGGTTGTAGTTGTAGTGGTGGTCGTTGTTGTGGTCGGTTTTGGTACTCGCGGACAGTTGAACAGTTGATTGAGGTCTCCTTTTTCGCACTAATCATAATATTGAATGAAATAATTGTTCAAATCATTGATGAATACGTACAGTCGGCGGATCGATGTTAGCCCTACAATATTGACCCTTTCCGAATATGACGATATGCTTTTGGTTTGTGAGGACAGCACTAATTTCAGGAATGTAAGTATTGAGTGTTTCCTGCGATACATCCAAATACAATAAGAACCACAGCCATCGCCCTTTTAGGTATGTTTTATCGGTGATGTTGTGAGTCATAGATTTGATGTGGACACGCTCATAATTACCATCAGTCTTTATCCCCTGGTATTTGACAAATTTTTCGCCCAAAGCGTGAAGAAAAAAGATTGGGTTCTTATCCGGTCCTCCTTCTTCGGGGATATTGAAGTAAGTGAGGGCTGCATCTATTGGAACCCTTGGAAAATATGGCCACGAATCCGTTTTACCCTTTCCCAGCATATACTTCAATCTAAAGATAAACCACTCGAATCCCTGACATAATGTAAATGAATTGATTTAAATAAAGTATTACTCAAACAATGGTATACTTTGATGAAAACAGTATAAGTTCTGGTCTGAAATTTGTCATCAACCAGAGTGAAGGCCGCGTCTACAGGAGTGGGAAGATTAGGCCATCTCTCATTAATTGGTTGAGCAAAATCTAGTGTAAGACCCGATTTACTATCAATTATCCAGTAATAATCATCTTTTAAGATATAATCTAGCCCATCGTCAGCGTTAACGGCTGCATCAATTTTTAAATCCTTGCATAATTTCATGTCAGGGTCAACCCATGTACTCCCGTTTTTACTATTCACTTCGCAAATCAAATAGAATATAATAAAAATTAAACGAATTTTTAGTGAGTGATCTGCCATGGATCTTTTTCACAATAGGAACTGAGTGTTTACAAGACTTTCAAAATACTTTGAAGTTATTTGAGAAGAGAGTGAATTAATAATAAATTGCATTCATTTAGTTATCTTTGATATAATAATTTTAATTCGAATTAATGGATATTAAATGGATATTGAATAGATTGAACGTGCACATATTGTAGTGCTGTAATATTTCATTTTTACATTCAAACAGAATTCGAATGATTTTCTCAGTATAATGACCGAGTTTGTTTAACGCAAAAAGATATTTAGATTGATTCTACTCAGAATTTTAACATATAACTTAATTTTGAAAATGAATCAAGTTTCTTCTATGACAGAATTTTATTTGAA
Organism: Fuscozetes fuscipes; assembly: GCA_034702105.1. NCBI lineage: Eukaryota > Metazoa > Arthropoda > Arachnida > Sarcoptiformes > Ceratozetidae > Fuscozetes > Fuscozetes fuscipes. Next base: position 3,100 of record JAQGCS010001088.1, read on the forward strand.
TACTTATCTTTTGAATTTATGAAATGATAAGGTAAATTATTTTAGAAAATTATATATAAATGGTTAAACCATTAGTGTTTGGAACTTTTTCTACACTTTCCAGCATATAATCTAGTGAAAACAAGTGTTTTAAATGGGCAACAAATTAAATGCTAGCACATTTAGATTCAGATTTTAGGTGATGTCAATATTTAAAAAGAAATTTCGTCATTTTAACAAAATATTTATTTTCATTTTATTTTATACAGTTAACTTTCTTTCTTTTGAAGTAATATTTCTAATGAACCAAATCTCGAAATCTTAAGTTATTTTGTGTTAAAATTGTTCGTTAATATCAATCTTGGGTTATATCAATATTATATTATAAACAAAATTTAAGGAAATGTATATAAAAATATATGATTCATATTAAGTATTACTTTTCACTTTTCAAGTGAGGATCAACACAATTGGTGACCACTTAAATGAAATGCAAAGAAAAATAATGCAAAAGCCTTTAAATAACAAAAAAGATGTTTTTTCATAATCTGATGTATATTTTATTGAATATCTGTATGACTTTGATATTTTCTTATCAACTATTCCTGGCAATTCTCTTTTATGAACTAAACCGCAAATTCTGGTCACTTCATAAGAAGGAGAGTACACTGTATTTAATTAATGTTAAAAAAGAAATGAATATTACTTTTGATTCTATGTAATTAAAGTAATGGTTTGTCTGACCATGCAATAGTGAACAACTCTGAAATCAAATCCATTTAACGATTCTGTTCAGTTCATGTGAAACAATCAGAACAAACCTAAGAACCAAAAGTAGGGTTTTCTGAGTCTAAAATCAAAGCTCTTGTTATGAATTGTATGCAATTGTCTTCTTTGCGATCAAATATTAGTAATTAAGGCTCTGATTAATTAGTTTTCGACGTTTTTTTGACTACAAATGTCTGATTCTTTACAGAATTTATTGTATTCTTCGTAAACGTAAAGTTCAATGAGTGGAGTAAATGTGTTAATACAACGCAAACTCGAGTCTAATCTCTGGTGACAGTCAGAGTTGTGGTAAAGCACCACATTATTCATGGCATTCACTGAATGGGAACAGACAGCGGTGGAGGCAATGGAACAATTGCTTATTTCGCTAAAGCACAGCATATTTGCTAATTGCCAGCAATGACTCGATTGTCACAACATTTGAATGTTTAATATTGAAAGCGAACAAAAAGTTTTTCCAAATGACATTAAGAGGAATGTCAATAAGACGTGATGAGTTTGATTAACCAAATTGTCTTGCTTATTAATAATATTAACTCAAAATTGACACTTGTCACAATGAATGGAAGCGCTGCTCATGACTGTGGTATATGACTGGTGTGTGTCTGTGCCGTTCGCTTCACTACAAGAGTGATGCAAAACAACTGATAGAACAGTAAATCTTAATATATTGCTCGGATGTGATGCTGTGTCGGCTTTAATACCAGTGCCAGCAGTGAAAGCATACAACACTTGGACTGTTTTGCTTGAGTTCACTCACATCCTAGCTATTGAACCTAAATAAGCTTGCACAATCTTTCGATTCTAATGACTTTAATAACATTTATCTCAAATTTTAATTTATCTAATTATGTATTCGTGTGGTATCTAGCATCTATTATTATTATTCAGTTATTGAGTCAATGAATCACTTTATTTTTGTTAACAAAATCGTCAATTATGCCATTTATTTGACCCTCGAATACAAACTTATAATTTGTGATTCTCTAAATAATATGCATTCATTTGCGGCCAATTCAACATTAGGGCCGACAGTGACCAGTCTAGTGACGAGTCCAGTGTCTAGTGAAACCTCGATTGCATTTTTATGTACCGATTCCTTAATGTCTTCTTTGAAGTCAGAAAATGATTCAAATTTGGTTTCGTTGGTGTTTCCGAGTCTATCCTGTGATGAGTCTCTGAATTCAACTTCAATTAGTTCTGCTGCACCAGTCTTTCCACCAGAACTAAGAATGACGGCTACTGTTGTCTGTGCGCTGATTATGACTCTGGGCATCGCAGGCAATGTTTTGGTGCCATTAGTGGTTTGCACAACTAAAGACTTATGTAATTCAACCAATTTGTTTCTAATAAACTTAAGTATCGCTGATTTGCTGGTTATTATTGTTTGTGTGCCAACTGTTCTCATAGAACTTCACAATAGACCCGAAGTCTGGATTCTTGGAGAAGGAATGTGTGAGTATTCACTCATTTTCTCATATTTATAGCATTTCCACAAATAATATAATCAAAACATTTGTTTCCTCTAAAAAACATTTTCCTTATTCGAAGCACACATTTGGTTATGAAAATGAAAAGCTATTAATATTTTAATTAATTGACTCTATTTTCGAGCTTTAGTTAAAACTTAATGTTTTTGAAAATTTTATTTTTCCGAATCATTTAAACTCAATATCCGTTATAAACATGTATTTCACGCATTACTGAATTTGTTTGAAGACTACTCCGTTTGTACTGAATCAAAGTTAGCCTGTTAACTATGTGTATAGTTTGATACTTTGCATTTAAATTAAGCTATTCCTAGCAATTTGTTTAATCCCATCGGGTTTAACATATAATATCTTGAACAATTTAGGAAAATCTCCAATGAGATATTTGGTTAAAGCAGGGACGACCAAGGTGGACGGCTTTAGGTGGGTCGGTGTCTAGGGTGTGATTTTTCGAAAAATTTCTAGAGTTGGGATCTAGGTGTGATTTTTTGAATTTGCCGCCAAAAAAGCTCGGCGGCATAGAGGGAGTAATTTATGAACAATTCTAGGGGGATAATGGCAATTTTTCGATTCTAGGGAGGGGATAATCAGTCGATCCGCACCTTAGCCATGCCTGGTTTAAAGGTTCATGCTGACATTTTCAAATAGAAATGTTAGACTTTGTGAACATAAGTTGACTTTAATGCAAATTTAAAGCCATGCACACTTTTGTATTAAATTTTAGTCAACAAATTGAAAGCAAATAAATTGAATTCAGATTTTTTATAAGTTATCAAATTCTTTATTTTATTCAATTGCAAGGATTGAAATCCAGAATAAAAGCTGAGCACAGATTCTAGTGTTTAGCGCTTATAAAACTAACCCAATGTTTGACCGAAAATAATAGCTTTTTGGGCGTTGTTTTACAAACTCTAATAGAGTCTAATAGTGAACTCAAAATTGCCAGAAATGAAATACCAGTTCTAATACTTAACATTTTTATTAATCATTTCTTTATTAACTATCTTCAAAATATTTAATTAAACCAATTATATATTTAGAGAGAGAGAGAGAGAGAGAGAGAGAGAGAGAGAGAGAGAGAGAGAGAGAGAGAGAATCATCTCTTAACTTGATAAGGGCTAAAAAGCGCTTGGCTACCTAAACCACAAGTAGATGGCAAAAGTATTAAACTGATTTATTTCCCAAAGAAAGATGTCATTTAATTAACCTGGAACTTTTTATAATTTTAGGTAAATTATGAGGCGATAAATATACTAGACAGAATGAACTAGCTAATTTTAAATTAGAAAATAGCTCATTGGCCATGTAACTATTGCAAAGGTGGTACTAATTGTCAAAACCAGAAGGAGAATCTAGTAACAAAAAATTATGCCTTAATTGATATATAGCGGAAATCTAAAAATTTTATTTGAATTCTTAAATATTAACCTCTATTATATAAAGTCTTTCATAGTTTGACCAAGTTGACTAAATTACTCTTCAATAATAGGGAAAGTCATTCCCAAACTATAGTAAACAACACAACATTGCATAACAATTTGAGTAAAACCTCAAATATGTTATTCACACAAAATGTCAAATGAGATCTAAAACTGAATATTGAGACCCAAATATATTTTATGCAAATATTTTTAATCTGCAAATCAGAGGTAGTATTCAAACCCAAATCAAATACAATTCTTTAAGCATTTGAAAGAAAATATTGATCCGAAAAAATACAAATCATAATAAATGTCACAATAAATGTCATAAAATTTGTTTATTACCGAAACAAATCATCAAAAATATACATTACTTTTCACATAAACTAAATGAAAGATAAATACTTTACTTTATTTCATTTCATATTCAAATAAAAAATAAATTTTCATCACATGTTTATGAGGTCAGAATGATTTCCTCTCATTTTTAAGATTTAATAAGCAAGCTTACAATTTGCTTATTATAAGAATAAAAAATAAACTGCTTTTCAATCAAAGATTAGAAAAACATTTTGTATATTTGGCTCAACAAAGATCAGAGTCAAAAAAACAGAGAGTGTATGAGTTATGAAAAACTGACAGCACTTCCAACACTTAATAAGTTGACTAAAGATTGATGGATAGAGTGAAGAAACTGATGTTCTGTGCATTTTATGATCAATTGGTTACAAACTTTAATATTGTTGTCTCACATAATGACAGGCAAAGCAGTTCCATTCGTCGAGCTGGTCGTAGCACATGGTTCTATTCTGACCATTCTGGCCATCTCTTTCGAACGAGTAAGACATTAGTCATAGAATCGAAGCCTCAAAAAGCAATAGTTTGGCCAAAAAGTCATTTCCATAAAATATGAAACGAAATCCAATATTTATCAGAAAAAACGAAAAACTCATTTCAGATCAGATTTAATATCAAAAATATTTGATTGTATTTCCGAGAAATCAATCTTTCGTTGTAATCAAAGTCTCTTTTGAGGCCTCGATATATGGTTTGGATAATCGCTTATATATTTGATTCTTATTTATATATAAGAATATTTGATATTCATTTATATATTCATTTATATATTCTTATATATAATATATTTGTCCCAAAAGTATTACGCAATTTGTAAACCACTAAAAGCTGGCTATAAGTGCACAATAAGGAGAGCGCTGGTCATTATTGTGATTGTCTGGAGTGTGGCGTTTGTGGCTACTATACCAGTGCTGTTCGGCACAGAGTTAATAGAGGCGAGGTATATTGATGGAAGTTTTGTGTCGGTCTGTCAGACCAAAGCCAACACCAATTGGCAAAAAGTCTACTTTTTGGGTTCAATGACAGCATTCTTTTGGGGCCCGTTATGTGTATTACTTGTCATTTATAGTGTAATCACTAAACGATTAGTAGTCGACGACAGAATTCAATGCAATTCTGACGGACGCATCACTTGTAATGCAGAGCACATCCAAATGAGGGCCAGACGTCAGGTTGTTTTCATGTTGGCCACAGTCGTCATCTGTTTCTTCATATGTCTGTTACCATTCCGTTTACTTACATTGTGGCTAATTATAACACCAGAGGACCAGATAATAAAACAGTTATCAATGGAACTCTTCTATAGTTTACTATATTTCTGTCGAATCCTTCTATACGTGAACTCAATGTTAAATCCCTGTCTGTATGCAGTCGTTAGCTCTAAGTTTAGGGAAGCCTTTATGATAGCCCTTTGCTGTAGACACAGAAATAGACTTCTTAACCGTCACTCGGCGTTCAATACAACCTCGAGTTCGATACTGACTGCCAGTTCGCTCAGAAGTAGTATTCATCAAACCAACAATAGTTGTGCGCCAGTTATGTCGGCCACTATTCATGACCACAGTCAACAAATACCTCTGATTTCGTGCACATCACTTAAAAATCCATTATTTGAGCCGAAAATCTGTGCTCTGAATGAAAGAAATCTGAACTGTCTCCTCCAAGAACTCAATGATAACAACATTCGAGTGAAATGTCAGCGCTTTGACACTCCATACGTTCTCAAAGCTATGTCTTCCCACGAAAGTTATGTATAACTTTTCAATACTTTTAATTTATTGTCGAATCGATTGTGAAATATGTGTTCAAATGTAAAATCATTTTAAACAGTTTTATAATGAAATTCTGTTTTTTCATTAAATTAATTAATGTTTTCATTTTAAAAGTATTGACAATAAAATTATTTTCAATAAATGTTTGATTTGTACTCTAATTGACTGTAGTTTTGATTTTTAGTTCAAATCTTAAACGAAAAATAAATTTATTTGTCGACGAAATACAATTAAGCGTTGATTCAATGTTTGCAAACGACTTAGTTTATTGATAGATCAAAATTGTATTCTAGTGAAAACTGTTTAAATTTCTAAACATTTTACTCATTTTATTTTGCGTTCAGTTCGTTGACTCTCTTTTCTTAAGTAAATGTTTTTTGTCTCAAATTAAACCTTTTTTCAAAGATATTCTTCAATTATGTCATTCATTTGAATCATTAAATGTAAAAATCTATACATTAGTGAAGCGTCTGACGACCCGCTCATCATTTTTAGACTATTTTTAGGGATAAGTTTCCAATTCAATGACAAGATTGGAGGAAAGGCCTATAGAAAAGAGACACAGAAATTCACAATCATGTTATTCAACATTAATAAATGTGGGAATATTTTGCATAGATAATATTTCATAAAATGCGGACTAAACATTTGCATTATCATTTTGAAGCAAGTAATTTAGAACCTTTCTAGATTGTAGGCAAAACGAGTAACACTAAGATGTTTTATATGCTATTTTAACCAGAAAGGTAAGAGACTAGGGTCGATTTCAAAATTTAGGCTTAGGTTAATTTTCTTCATATATGTGGGCATACATCATACATCTTCATATATCTTTGACATTGTTAATGTGACACAGTTTTAGTGCACCACTTATTAAATTTTATCAATTTTAAGTCGAATTCTTCAGATTTAAAAAGCCATGTTGGGATTATTTCTTCAATTTGAAAAAAATTCTGATAATATTAATAACAAATTCTGATAATAATACAAAAGTGATTTAATTTTTATACAAAATTTAATAAATAAAAATTTAGCCCAAATTGTCCTAATTTTAAGTGAAATTTCTTTTCAATGAATAATAATGATGAGAGCTTACAAACCATCAAAATCGGAATAAAACAAATCTGTTTTATAAGTATTTTGAAAAATAATAAATCAAAATATTTTGAAATTCTTTGCGAAAAATCCATATTTGCATTCATTGGGAAATTTTCAGTCAAATGAAAATTTTATTTGAAAATATTTGTGAATGAAATTCATGAAATATTCTCCAGTAATGTTCACATATTTAAAGTTAGACATATTTAAACTTAGCTTTCTCTTATATATATATATATGAAAATTTTTACATGATCAAGTTTGCAAGCTAATACTACAGTTCTATAAAACAATAAGTTAAGTCAAACTATAATTTACTCAAAACTTTCAACACTTGAAATATTTAATTATGTTTAATAAGAGTATTAGATGTATTCAGTTTCGAGAATCTCGTAATTAAAGCTCATATAAAAACAAATGCTTTTACTTTTTGTCTTCGAAGTAATTAATGATTCGAACCATTGATTAAATGAATGACTAATTTATATAATTGACTCAATCAATGGATTGCATATCAAATGTAAAAAGAGTTGGAACACAAGTGAGCGGACATATCAGCCAATTGACAGTTAGTATGAGTGGAGACATCAAATTTATTTGATGTCTTTTGCCTCTTCATGACTGGCCTCTCAGGTTTCGGAGCCGTTAGGGACCGACATGACATCGATGTAAGTTAAGACTAATTTTCTTTATTAGGTTAGGAACGAGATCTTTGAACTCTATGTTTGATATATTTAGACATTTAATTAATTGATTTGGATTTTTGGATAAAACACTTTTACCAAGTGTCTTCTAAAGTACAATATTCTATTGGTATTTGAGAAGTGCAAAAATTACATTTCTAAGAGACTTTCAATTTATTGCTCAAATAATCAAACGTCGAAATATTTTTCCCAAATTGTTTGGTCTCAGAATTCAATTTCTTTTTATGGATTTTTTGCATCATTTACTGATAATCGACAAAAAGGAGTAAAAGACTTCATATAAAGTAAACGACCGGAGCTTTAGTTTAGACCAAAATTGCAATCATTTGATAGTATCGACGAAAATAATTTATAGTCTCATTAAATCATAGATCGTATACTTATTTAGGGTTTGACATCGATTTCTAGTTTTTACTTGGAATGAGAGGACGAGTGCCGGTGTGTTCTGCCCTACAATTGCCTTCATTTCAAGTCATTTAAGTTTTGAAGTAAACCAGACTTTTATTTAAGTTTTACTTTGTTTTGATCACAATTTCACTTATTTTAACTTCCATTCAGTGTTTAAAACATCGAATTCGTTGACTTTCTTTTCGAATGAGTGCTGAATATAAAAGTGTTTATAAATAATATTAGATTTCAGTGAAAGTGGAAAAATGTAATAAATCTTTTTGTCACTTCTTTTGACAAATGTTTGAATGTGCGAATTGTTGTTGGTAATTTGTTTAAACTGAGCTTCATAATATTGGTATTCAAATTCAAGTATATTTCAATTTTAAATTCAGATGAGTTATCTATACTGATGGAGAGGTATTAGAATTTGTCGGGTCATTTCAGTTCAATCTATATTTAGATTTAAAGATTTAAAAATTGATTTTTCAAAAAACGAAAATTATATGCTTTTTAGACTCTCATCCAATAGAATCTATTGAATAGATAGTGGAAACTAAAAAATCTCATCCATTAGATTTCATTTGGGAATTTTCATATCAACGCTGACTTTTTGCATTCACAACATTCAGATCTGATCTCTCAAGACTTGTGTTGAAGAAAAACATTATTATTTCTAATTCTTTCTCTTTCTTTGCGAACTAAATATAACCCAATAATGTGTTCGAGTATTTCATTTAGAAATTCAATGAATAATAATCCGATGAAAATTTTGAGTCAAATAAGAAAAAGAGAAATAGTTTTTGTTGTTTGAAATACTTTCGAAAATTAAGCGAATTATTCGAATATTTCAGAGATTTCTAAAGTTTTGCGAATTTTGAACTATTTTTTAATCAAAGAGTTATTCGATGAAAGATTATTACAAAATAAATGATTTTTAGAAAAGTTTATAAAAATTAGAGTCTATCCAAAAATACAATTTAGTCGAAGTTTTCGAGAGGCAATGGTTCATGCTTGTATTGATTGAGTCCGTCCGCAAATTCGGAGACCGTATTTCCAGAACCGCTAAGAATCCATTTAGTAGTGAGCAGTCCCTGCATTCCGACCGGTCCTAACAAATTGCCAAATATTGTAGTAATTGAGTAAAAAGAACTCAAAAAGCTATTTAGTGAATACCTCGAGCATGAATACGACCGGTCGATATTCCGACCTCAGCTCCTAAACACAGAAATATAATATTTGTTATAATAATGTCTGACATAATAATTGGCTCAAATTCTGTTTTACTAATTGAATATAAGATCAAAAGCCTGAGAATATTTCTCGACAAATAAATTTGGCTGATATTTACCTAGACCAAAACGATATCCGTCGGCAAAACGTGTACTACTGTTGTGAAAAACACAGGCGCTGTCGACACTCTTTTGGAAGAGATGTGCCGTTGACTCTAATCATCAAAAAATACAAAATTTATATATAGAAAACATAGTAAAGGAAATGCTATATAAATATTGTTAGGCTTAATGTGAGGCCTACCGTCTTCTGTGACAATGGTATCTGTGTGTCCGCTTCCATATGTATTGATGTATTCGATGGCATCTTTTACATCGTCCACAATCTTTAAATTCAAAATTGGCATGTTATTTTAATAAATGTGTGCCAAAGCATTACCTCTATAGTGCAGGCTAGGCTTCCATATTCTGTGCGCAATGACTTTGCTGATGGAGGACCGAATGTAAGTTTTTGATGTAAGCGAGGGCCGGAATAAATGGCCACATTGTTCTCTTTCAATACATTGCAAAGTCGGGCAAAAAAATCGGTGTCGATGAGTGACCGGTGCAATAGCAGAGTTTCCATAGCATTGCAGGCAGCAGGGTAATCGCATTTAGAGTCCAAAACTAAATATCGATAACAAAATAGTGACAATATATCCAATTATAACACAAATAGGTTTTGTGTTGTTGTAGTCACCGATTTTGAGGGCTTTATTGAGGTCGGAGTTGTCGTCAATGTAGACGTGACAAATGCCTTCACTATGTCCTAACACTGGTATTGATTTGCTCTGTTCCTGTATATTTCGAACCAATTCATTAGAGCCTCTGGGTATGACTAAATCGATAAAGTTGTCCAGTTGTAACAGTTCACTGACGTCCTCCCTATTGCTTACCTAAAGTTAAACCCATATTATGTAGAAACAGAACATTACTCTGGCCGTCAGTATAGACCTACCAGCCCCACTGCATTCTCGGCAGAATCATAATGGGAGAGCGCCTCACGAATCAGGCCATACAGATATTTATTGGTATGAAACGCTTCTTTGCCTCCTTTAGCCAAAAGTCCATTTCCAGTGGCGATGGAAAGAGCGGCCACTTGAGGTAAACAGTCAGGACGTGACTCGAATATTACCAAAAGTACGCCCAACGGAACAGTTATCTGTTTGAGTTTTATTCCATCAGCTATTAGAGTGTGGCGCAGACATTCACCCAGAGCAGTCTTCGATTGATCAGCGATTTGAATCAAACCATCCGAAAGACTGTTCAGTTTGTCTGAATTTAGTGATAATCTCGACATAAGTGGTTTCGATAAGCCTTTAGATAAGTGTTTAATAGTAATAGAATATGTCATTTGTTTGCAAATATCTATGAAATACCCGTAGATTCCGCTATTTTCAGGTCTTTGGAGTTTTCTGCAATAATTTCATCCTTTTTTGTTTTCAAGGAATTAGCGATCCTTTCAATTATATCAGACCTTTGTTGGGGAGTCAGCGCCTGTAGAATACGACTGCCTTTTCGAGCTATAAATGATTGACAGGTTTTTTGTGAGTTCGCGACACAAATCAAATGTGAAGAACAAAATGAAAAATTCCTTTTATATATTATAATCGTTTTTTCATCGATATTAAGAAAAGTTTGAATCAAAGTTCTTGATATGAATTTTGATAAAATCAGAAGAAAAAATTCTTTAATCATATATAAGTTTTAACAATTAGAGGCAAAATGGTTCGGTTCATACAATATTTATGAATCATTGATTGCAATGATATTCAGCAAACACTTGAGGCTAGAATTGGACGGATATATAAAAAAATATTCTAAACAATTGATCAGATGATAACTTTACTCGATGTATATTAACTCAAAATCCAAAATTTATATTCATTGCATTCCAAGCAATGGTTAAAAGTATTTTGTTTGAAAAGAATCTCAAATGAGTCACAGATTTAACGAAAACAATGAACTATTTTGTTGCAAACAATTGTCTTCTGATTATATAATTTATAATTTGTTCCATGTTTTCGAGTTCTTTAGTAAAACTAATCATTTTTGAACATCAAATGCATGAAAATGTGCCAAAAATGCAGAGTTAGCAGTATTGCAAAGTGAGCAATGTCAATTTGGATCGTTTCAAATTTAAAAATAATTGTCGTGTTAAAGTGAGTATATAACGTCTAAAAGGATAAGCAAGGTGTAAATAAACAAAGCTCGCTCTCATATATTCTAATGAGCTATGATAGATGAATGAATGAGCATGATTATTTTTATGTGGCTATCAATTTCTTATTTTAAATAATCTTAAATAAGTAGATGTGTAATAACTATCATAGGTGCATTATAGTTGTATTATAGCTTGAGTATCTTAAGCTCCAATTGAAAAATAGAGACAAAAATACTTTTTAGACATTAATTTAGACTAAGAATAATTGAAATATTTTTGGCCTAATCTTATATAATATGATCACTAATTATCTTAATTACAATCAATACGATGACAAATTGCTTTCTCAATTTTTCTGCCTTCAAATTATAATTATTACGAATATTTGATGTATTATATGCTTGCAAACTTTAGGTTATAAATAGTTACTTTCCGCTTTCATGAAATCCATACTTCATAGGCTCAGAAAAAGTTAAGAGAGGCAGACAAATAAATAGTGCTAGTTAATTAACACTTTAAATAATCATTAAATAGAAATTCTTTAGTTTTTCTGGAAAATGAATAACCATTTGATTCAAAGCAAATGATAGCAAACTTAATATCGTTTGAAATTAAAGACCGCATCGTTTCACATAATTTCACACAATTTGTTATAATGGAGTCGACTCTAATTCTATGCAAAAAAATAAAGTAATTCGCTATAATTTTTTAATTCAATAAAAACTAATTAAATTTGCCGTCACTTATACTAATGTCTAAAAGGAAGTATGATTTCAGAAGAATTTTATATATAATGTCATAAATTAAACAAAACATTAACAAACAAGCTTTGGATCAAAGTAATAGACACTACATCTATATCCAAATCAGGGATGCCCAAGAGTCGAAAATTTTGACTTTACCCACCCCCCTAGAATTTTGAAAAATTTAACATTACAGGTATACCCCCGGCCCCCTTGACCTTACGTCTCTGTGTTCTCCGCCGAACGAAGCGAGGTGGGAAAATTTTTTACCTTGGTCCCCGCTTCGAGTTTTTTCGCGGAGCGTAGCGATGAGGCAAATTTTTTCGGTTTTTTGGCGGCAAATTAAAAAAACTACCCCCTAGAAAAATTTTCAAAAACTACCCCCCTATACCCCCCCCCCCCTAGAGCCGAAAAGC
>JAQGCS010001089.1:0-15688 GCA_034702105.1 Fuscozetes fuscipes
GCAGAAGCACGGTCAAGCTCATCTGCGCGGATTGGATGGGTGCTTGCCACTTCGATGACGTCTATCCCGCATTTGGTCTGCCCTTCTCTGAACCGTCAGATTTTGTGGACGAAGAACGTGAGGTCTCCGAGAGGTTCATTCAAATGATCACAACATTCGCAAAGACCGGGTTTGTAACTGAATAGTTCTAGTTCATATTTAATCAATGAAATTATCTATCTAGAAAACTTCCGGAACAGAATGGCGCCGAATGGAACTCATATTACACACTCAACGATCATACGATTGCGCCGTTTTATGAAATCGGGAAACAGAAGAGAGACACAAATTTTGGACTCAATCTGAAGATCACGGAATGCGAGTATCTCTCGAAGACTTATGGCTAAATTCAAATGAAAATGTACTCTTAGTCACACTACTCATGTGGCCTTGCAAATATTTTCATACCTTCCCCCAAATATTTTTCAAAGCAACAAATTTATTGTTGTGACTAAACTATGTAATCATTTACAATGTTTTAATGGTTAATAAATTATTATTATTAAATTTTTTTACCCTTGTCTCTCTTAGTAAAAAACTGCCCCTAGATCGTCTAGAGATTTTCAATTTTCGTCCGGGCTAAACCCTCTCCTAGTAACTTTTAAAATAAAATACAAAATTAAATTAAAAATTTTGACAATTTAACCAATGGATTTGACTCTGTGTTTAACCTTGGAAGATTTCTTTCTTAAATTATAGTTATAAAATTCAATTAAATTATCAAATTGGCCATTATTCAATAATAATTGGTTAAGAAAACAATGTGAAACATCATTAATCATTAAAAATTTTTAAGTATTAGCTGGTACCTTATGAACGCCTAGATGTTGATTATCTATATAATTTCAAGTGGCAAGGAGAAAACTTAATATTTAATTCATTTATTTATCCATTAGAATTAAATTGAGTTTTATTAAAGTGTTATTCAGTTTTGCAAATTAATATATTCTCACCCAGATGTTTAGTTTTCTTAGTAATTAAATGACCCTTTAATTAATTGAAGGTTATTTGAGGTCATATCAGTAGAATCACATTTTGTGGCACTTATTCCGCACTCTTTCCAAGAAATAGTCTGCAATTTGTCATCGATTTGTGGGTGATATCCGTCCCATGAGTTCACTGATAAAAACAAAATAAATTTAAATGAATAATCTATCACAATCTATAATTAAATACCTGAAATACTATTAATACTATTAAAACTATTAAATACTATTTATATATCATTGATTATATGATAAAATATAACGTGCAAACTGAGGGCTTTGTTAAATTGCTCGATCATTAGTAGAATATAAAGTTGGCAAAAGTGATGAACATGGTCGCTCATAGAGTACCTTCTGTAATCTGGCAAATGATAGGCCGGCCACCAGTGTTAATTGTTAACTGTTGGCCGGTCCTTCATTTGCCTTAAATCAGGCAAATGAAGGGCCGGCCACCAGTGCTAACTGTTAATTGGTGGCTGGCCCTTCATTTGCCTGATTTAGTTATAGAAGGCTTTTTTTGTTTGCTTGATTTTTTTCGTTTCATTCACCAGTGCATAGAACTGGATCAGGAATGGAGTGTTCACATGAGCATCGGCTCATCAGAAGGGCACAAATTCTCAATTCTTTATATACATTCAAAATACAGGCAATTCTTGAATTACAGTTTTTAAAAGAAAAGTTTTGTTTATTTAATTTATTTAATTAACAGATCAATTGTTCGTGTAATCAATAAACTGGCTCATTTTTAAATATTGGAATTTGTGTCCACAATTTTATTCAAATCGGTAAATTAAAGTGAACATGTTATATTGAAATTTAGAAGCCGATTCTGTACTATTTCAAATTATTATATACTAGAATAAAACAAAAATAAACTATCAAGTAACTATAGATCGAGATGTTTTGCTGACCCGCTCTCACCGTGGAATTGGTTTCAAATCGTGTGAACAATTGCCTCAATTTTTAAAATTGTTAACAAAAGTGAGAAATGTCTTTTCAAATGAGAAGTATGTCAAAAGAAGAATAGAAAAGAGTCACATAAAATGTCCCTCATTTGTATGCAATCTTACGGTTTGACAGAAAGTGTGTCCAGTTCAGACAAAACTTAAAAATTGACAGTAAAACCTCTAGATAAGAGTACCATTGGGGACAAGATTTTTTTACCTTAATGAGACGTAAGAATACCTGATCGTCCAGTGGTGACCAAGGTCTACCGCTCTAGAGAGGTGTCTAGCGGGGTGATTTTTTAACAATTTATAAAATACAAATGTAGGAGTAAGGTAAAAAAATTAAAATTTAGATTTCAATTAATGATATTATTTAAATTTGATAAGAGTTTATAACATATGAATATAATGTTTAATTTTTGTATAGTAATGTAATTTATGAGAAAACAAGTGTATTATGAGTAAAATACTTAATTTTGGTTGAAAAAAGTAACATTGAAAAATTTGCGATTGAAAATTAATGTATACCGGCATATTGTTAAATTCGAATATAGTGGCACTATCCTCAATTTATACCGTCATGCAGATGTTTGTGAGGTGATATCGTAATAAATGTATTTAAACTAACCTATCATACTCTATAACTAAACATCTGAATACTATAGCATTGATTAAATGATTAAATATTCGTAGACTCGGTGATTTGTTAAATTGCTCGATCATTGGCAAAAGTGATGAACATGGTCGCTCATAGAGTCCTTCTGTTATAAGACCGGCCACCAGCGCAAGCTGATGGCCGGCCGTTTATAAGGTTTGAAGGTTTTGTTTGTTTGTTTGTTTGTTTCGTTTCATTCACCAGTGCATAGGACTGGGCCAGAAAACTAGAGTGTTCTCATGAGCATCGGATCACCACAAGGGTAAGGCTTCTCTATTCTATTTATACATTCAAAATACAGCCATTATTTGTATTACAGTTTTTAAGAAGAAAGTTTTGTTAATTTAATTAATTTAATGAACAAATCAATTATTCGTTTAATCAATAAGCTGGCTCATTTTTAAATATTGGAATTTGTGTTCACAATTGGTGAATTAATCATATTGAAAATGAAAAGGCAATTCTGCATTACTTCAAACCATTATACATGTACTAGAGTAATAATAATAATAGAATAAGCGTAAACTATCAAGTTACTAAAAATTGAGTTGAAATTTTGAGGAAATTTTTATTAATTATGGTAACTAATAGATCAAATTTTATTTAAAAATTTGTGCTAGCAAAACTAATTGTTTCAAAAAGCATAAGTGCTGCATAAATGTGGCGAAGAATCGAAATGTTTAAATGTATCTTGCCTATTTTATTAAAGGGAAACCTTATTTGAAAGGATCAAAACATTTGTTTGCAAATAATGTTTAATAATTCAAAACAAATATTTAAATTTAACCCAAGTTTTGATTTAATAGATTTTGTGAAATGTTCTGACAATACGTAGTGTTTTGCTGACCGGCGCTAACAATGGAATTGGTTTCGATTCGTGTAAACGATTGTCTCAATTTTCAAAATTAATAACAAAGATGAGAAAGGTCTTTTCAAATAAGAAGTATGTCATTAGAAGAATGGAAAATCAGAGAGTCACATAAAATGAGCCCTCATTTGTTTGCAATCTTTGGGTTCGACACAAATTGTTTAAAATTTAAAAGAAATTAAAATGTATGCAATGAGCATGAGCATGTTTTACAAATAAATTTATTTGAAGTAACCTATCTAATTAAGTTTCTAAATATTATATCACTGATTAAATGATAAAATATCGCATGTAAACTGAGTGCTTTGTTAAATTGCTCGATCATTAGTAGAATATAAAGTTTGGCAAAAGTGATGAACATGGTCGCTCATAGAGTACCTTCACTTATCAGACAAATAGCTACAAATAGGGGTTTATAATAGCTTTATCTGATTTACAGCATGATTGAAGGCATGATGTTTCATTTACCATGCAAATTGTAATAGATAAATGATTCTCATAATTCTAATGAGCATCTGATCATCACAACAGGGTAACCTATCAATTCTATATATACATTTCAAATACAACAAATACTTTAATTACAGTTTTTAAAAGAAAATTTTTGTTAATTTAATTAGTTTGACAAACAAAGCGATTAGTCGTTTAATCAATAAACTGGCTCATTTTTAAATATTGTAATTTGTGTCCACAATTTTATTCAAATTAATTGGTGAATAATAAATAGTAAATAAAAATGAACATGTTATAGTGCAATTTAAATTGAAAAGGTGATTCTGCACTATTTCTAATCATTATATGTTCAGGGATGTGCAAGCTCGACGGCTCTATGGGGGTCTAGGACAGTGGTTTATCATAAATTTTTTTAGGGGGAGGGTCTAGGGGGTGGTAAGCCAAAAGTCGCTCCTAAAATTGAGCGACTTTTGGCTTAAAACTCCTAAAATTTTCAAAAAACCTTAAAATATTTGCCGCCTCACTTCACTCGGCAGAAGCCCCACTACGCTCGACAAAAAACTCTTAGGGCGTACCAAGGTAAAAATACGAGCCGCTTCGCTTCGCTCGGCGGTGAGCGAGTATATCTGTAATGTTAAATTTTTCAAAATTCTAGGGCGGGGTAAACCCAAAATTTTCGACTCAAGGGAATAAGAGGTCTACCCCCTTGCACATCCCTGTTATATGTTGCATATCATATGTACAATAATAATAAAGTATCGAGTAAAATAAGAGTAAATTATCAAGTACCTATTGAGTAAATATTGATTGAGTTGAATTTAAATAGATTTTGTAAACAGTTATTATAATACGAAAACTTAAGAAAAGAAAATAAAAAAATGAGTAAAGTTATTTTTACAAACAAGTATACAATATATGAATGAAATGTATGAAACATATGACAGATCTAGAATAAAAACCGTTTCTATTTTCTTTAATCTCAATGACCTGTGATTTTGAGCAATTCCTAGATAATTTATATAGCTAGTAAGTGAGCTTGTTGCATATTTGATTAGTAAAATAATTTTGTTCATTTCATCATTGACTTAACTTAAACTAAATGATTAAATACAAATGATATACACTCATAGACTAAATGCTTTGTAAAATTGCTCGATCATTAGTAAAATATAAAGTTTGGCAAAAGTGATGAACATGGTCGCCCATAGAGTACCTTGTGTTATGAAGACCGGTCAGCTAGTATTGTAGCTGTTGGCCGGCACAACATTATTCAGATTTGTCATCTTTGTCCTTAATGGGTTATTTTTGTCTCTTTGTCTGTATGTTTCACTCACCAGTGCATAGGACTGGTTGAGAATTTCGAGTGTTCTCATGAGCGTCGGATCACCACAAAAGTAAGACCTCTCTATTCTATATATACACTCAAAATTGAACCAATACTTAAATTACAGTTTTTAATACAAAAGTTTTGTTAATTCAGTTAATTTGACGAATGAATCAATTATTCGTTTATTATATAAGCATGTTCATTTTAAATATTAGAATTTGTGTTCACAATTTCATTTAAAGTAACTGATCAATTAATAAATAGAAATAAAAGTTTTCATGTTATATTGCAGTTGAAATTGAAAAGGTAATTCTTCACTATTTCAGACCAGTATACTATTGATTGAGTTGAATTTTTGAGGTAACTTTAAAAACTAATGATAACTAGGTCAAATTTTATTTCAAAATTTGTGCTTGCTAAACTTATTGTTTCAAAAAGCAAAAGTACTGCTTAAAGGTTGGGAAACATTTATTTGCATTCAGTGTTTAACAATTCTAAACAAATATTTAATTTTAAAGCCATTATTATAATCAAGCAAATAATCTCAATGACAAGTGATATCCAGCAATTCCTAGATGATATTTGTATAGCTAGGAAGTGAGCTTGTTAAATATTTCATTAGAAGAATAATTTTGTTCATTTTATTATTGACTAAACTTAAATAAATTTTTATGAGTTCCGAACAAATAAATTTATTATTGCTTGTTTAAACTTGAGGAAGTTCAAATATCGAACACCCTCTGGACATCACTGGCGGACACAACACTTTCATTTGGAATGATTGACATTAAAATTAATAATAATTTATTATTTTGTTTGTCTTTCGTTATTAAATATAATAAGAAGTCATTAAATTTAATGATGTCTTCAGACAAATATGACTCCACTTCCGACTGCATGACCTGCGGTATAGCCTTCAATGTTCATATTCTGTGCATATGCTGTACTTATATATCCGCAGGTTTTTCCACTCTCTGGGCTATTGTCTAATATAATTAATATACTTAATCCTATGCCAAACGCAAAGGACAGCACAAACACTATGTACTGTTGGGGGCAAATACCAACACCTTACAGAGGAAGTACAGTAGAAACTCAGTACTAGAATATCAAAAATTGCTACTCTATTATACAGAAATATAGAAACAAGATTTGAATCAAAGTAATAGACACTACAACTATACCAAAAGTTATTTTCTTCTCTCAATTTGCCTAAATCATCATGGGCACATCCTTGTTTATTCTTATTGTGAGTCTCCATTTATGCTATTAGAAACAAAACGCGCAAAAAACAATATACTAATATAAAATAATATAATATATATAATATAATATTACATTAAAGTGTTTTCAATATAATGGTTCTATGCAAATTTACATTATTATAATGCATTTTTATTTTGCTCCTGGTAATAAGGCTTTAGTATTTGAAGCCAAGAGTATTGTCTGCACTCTTCTGACATGAAATACAAATTGAAAATCGATTAATAGGTTTTTCATATATTACATGATTCCAGTTGTGATAAGTGGTATCTGTGTTTGCTTTTGAGAGAAAATCCTTGTTAATATGATCCGGTAATTTGATGAGTTATAGTGGTGTGAAGATTATAATTGATAGACATGTTTATCAGATAAAGTATTTCCAAACAAATTTCCATCTAGACACATTTTCAGACTCTTACTTTTTATGATCACTAATTATTCTAAGAAAGCATATGAGTTCCTTACCAAGGAGTTTTGAGTACCCTAGCTTGTTTGAATATAAGAATGAAATTCAAAATGACCAGAAACCTGGTTATCCAACAAACATTCAAGTCTGATTATGATCAGCCGATTTATTATCCTTCCCTGGCTAATATCCCTCAATAGTCCAAGTCTCATTTAATATAACAACAAGATTACATCATAATAATCCCTATCTTGATATAATCTCTGAATTTCACTTGACCAAGCCAAGGATTATATCCATGTCCAACTGTAAATACACGTACCATCTCCTATGAAGCAAGAGATTTCAAATCACCTTTGAAATAATCCTCTATTAAAAACCACAAATAAAATTATTTTGTTGCGATATTTATTGAAGGATAAAATCATATCCAGGAGAGTAGTGTTTCACTCCTTTAACGAAAAAAAGAAAAGAAAATTAGATTTATTTTTTGCCAGAAATGACTCAAACGATTGCAGAGATTCTCTTTCGGCAAAGACTTAACAAAAATAATATCAAACGATATTTTGTGTCCAAAAGCTTTGCAAAAGAAAAATCAATTTCTCCATTAAATAGAAGATTATCTGAACGGGAGATGTGTTGTAAGAGAGTTATGCCATTCAATGACAAGCTAATATCCAAGGGCAATTAATCTTGAATAAGGAGTGCATTGATAAGCGCGATATTCATGTCGAATAACTCGAATCTTGAGTTAATCACTAATAAAATCAATGCCATAAAAACTAAATAGTTAGTCAGCAAGTATAATAAAACTTCTTTTGGTTTTCTACCTTACTCAACTTGTTACTACTAAAAGCTAAAAGCAAACTTGTATATCTCATTTAATCATTTAATATGTGCAAGGCTGTGGTTATTTAAATGGCTCTAAATATTGCAAATTAAGATTTAGCTAGAACTCCGAATAGACATTAAGGTTTGCTAAAGCTTGGTGAAAATTTAAATATAAAATTATAAAACTGATAAAGACATTTTAGTGACCAAATAACTAATATGATGATGATTATTAGTTAGCAAATAAATTAAACAAGTATGATCTTGTCATCAACAGTCATCTAAATCTTTAGATAGGTCAGAATTGAAAAAAATTAATTATTATCTTCCCAGATGATAAAGTATTTTACATAAATAATTATTACTTTATTCATCAATTGATTAATAGAAATGCAAGCGAGGTATATGTACTTGCAATTTTGTGTCATAAAAAGTTATATAAATTCATAATGTTTTTAATTGTATCTTGGACTTGTTAAATATGTTATTCTAACTGTAATTTGTTGACAAAACTACCAAAACCTTTAATAGAAACTACTTAAAAATTTGTCATTGCAAATATTTCTATTAAAAACTGGCTTTATTGGGGTAAGGTGCAATTATCATGTCAAATTTGTAATGTTAGTAAAATTTTGTAGTGAAGAAGAAGAGAGTGGCAAGGTTGTCATATAGAGTGACAAGAGATAACCCAGTGTACATTGACACCAATCCTCCCACATAGCACAGCATATCCAATATTGTGAACATAGGAGAATACTTATGTATTGTGCGCTCAGTAGACCCGTACCTAATGCTGACCACAGAACAGCAATTCTTCTTTGCTTGGTTATTTGAGTTCCATTCCTTCAAAAATATATTAAAACTCAAAGGATTTCACTTTAAAAACATACGTCTCGTCCGTAGTATTCAAACGACATCTTCTGAACTGTGACCTCGTAGTGGTCCGCCCAACAGCTGGGCTCACACTTTACTGAACACCTTATCTTTTTCGCTTTTCCAAAGCACGCGCCGTACGAGTGACCAAATTCTTATAATAATTGAAAAACATATTATAATAAATCTTAATTGATAACTATGAATGAACTATTGCCTAAATAATGCAGCAGTTTCATGTATATTTAGCAAGGTAATAAGGAATCTTGATTTTTGAAGGCAAAAAATTTTAAAAAGCTTGCTAACTCGTAAATATTTTAACGAAAACCTTTCGAATGTATGTAGGTTAATTGCGTATTGCGTGTTACTTATTAGTTTAATTTAATAATAGGGTGTAAGCTTGCTTGGTCAAATGGATAGAGTACTTGCTTTCAAGCGAATAGTTGTTTTGATCGAGTCCTCATGTGGACTATAATTTTTCACTACATTTACGAAGTAACAATGTAGCATATAGTTTAGTCGTTCTCCCCTAATAAACCCCCGCTCATTAACTCCCTTGCCCTTGAAAAATTATGTGCCTTTTAATTCAAACATACTTTCCATATCGAACTTCCATTTACACCATATTTCAGACTTATTAACATCGATTTCATTATCCCTAATGTAAGGCAATTCCGGTGGCCAACAATAGCACTTGCTTAAAGTTAGCTTGGATGTACATAGTAATGTACATTCCTAAATACAATCTCAGATAATTAGTTCAATTTACAATATTCATGTTGAGTACCTTTCTTGAGAGAGAGGCAGTGGTGTAGTCGTATGCAGAGTTCAATTGCAAAGATTTCTTTTCCAGATAATTAATACAATTTGTGCCGTATGGTTTGGGCAGCATTGATGTTGATTGTACCTTGATGAAAAACTGGTAATAATAGCCCGGCTCCAAATTATATGCATTGCTCAGTGAATCTCCAATCTCAGAATTGTCGTGGATAGAAATTCTTCCACTGATCGGGAGTTCATTACTTGTGTACTCTTCCGGACGGAAATTGAGTTCAAAGCGAGCGATTTCGTTGGCGTCAAAAATTGGTTCTTTGCTTGCTAAAAATTATCAGAAAGTTAATCTTGTTCAAATAAATAACTGCTTTATAGGGACAGACCACACACTCCTAGCATTTTACACTTATCGCGATCTATTCGTTTGTATTCAGCCTTTTGATGGAAAAATGTAAAACACACGCCATTCCTCTGCAGTGATCGAATTACTTCCCTGTCTCTACATTTTTTCATCCGTTTTGTGTCATAGTCGGGATCGGAGGGATCGACCTGTGAGTCACACTCCATATCATCGATGAAAGAGTCATAGTTGTGATCATAGTTTTGGCTCAATTCGATTATATCACTTAAACGAGAATTGTTTAGATAATCATTCGCCAAATTAGACAACTCTTTGAACTACAAATGATCTTGTTAATTTAGTAGTGAATTTTATTTAAATTCCCTTACCGAAATGTTTTTCTCTATTAAATCCGGGTAAACTTTCTCCAGTAGATATTTTCTGTACAATCTTAGAGATAAATTTAATTCTTAGAGAATAATTCAAAACTGTAAGCATACAAACTTTACAAAATGTAAGTGCTAACTTAATAATATAATCTTACATGTTATTATTGCAAATAGTGATCCCGGGCAATTGCAATATTTTCATTACTTCTGCGATTACGTTGACATCCATAGGATATGAGGAATACTTATCAAAGATATCAATCGTTTGATAGCAAGCAAATCCCCAACAAATCATAACAAAGAAAAATCGCAGCAAATACTTCACTGAACATTTTTCTCTAAACTGAACTAATCTATTTTTCTTATTGCTATTGTTTGTAGCAATCGCAGTTTTAATAATCATCTTGTTAACTTGATTGCCTTTCATTTAAGTTAATATTGTATAAATTACATAGTTTCATTCAAATTACTACTAAATTGCACATGGACCTTTTTTCTTTGATAGGTGAAAACAATTTGAATATTGATACTTTACCCATACATTATAACAATTTCAATCAATACTTGTAAAACACAAATGATTAATAAATCCTCCTAGTCAACAATAAAAAATATTTATTGGTAGCTAAGATTATTAATAAGTTATTTTTGTTTCAATTCCATTTTTAATGAAATTGGGAATGTGCTTGTTTATTTTGAAGGTGTATTGATTTATCTTATAATTAGCTAGTTTATCTTTTTTATTGTGGAATAATATAAATTTTTATTATAGCGAACATAGATTTACTTTTTCATTGCATTTTTGATAATAAATCGTAATATAGTTTTGTCGATTAGGAGGTAATCGAGGGTCCATTTGTGGTAAACTGGGTTCTGATTTATTTAACAATCTAAAACATATAATTGTTAGATCACTTTCCTTAAATGACACTGAACAATCAGCACATACACTTGGCTTACATTCCTATCAATTAATAAATTTGTGAATGACATTTGATTAGTGACAAGATTAGTTTGGATTTTGTAATTTGCATGCCGATAAACTAGTGTAGGCAACGCCTTTCATATTTTGTAACTCTAATGAATCTGTGCGATGTGCATTTGTAACTAGCAAACTATTTTATACACCCTTCCTGTTATTGAGTTAGATGTGCATAGCGCATCTCTCTATAAATTGATCAGAATTAACTGTCATATTTCAGTTATGATTTTATTGTAGCTCAACTCTGTTTTGTGTGCACACTATGTCTCCAATTGTAACCATGGTCTATTGTCAAATAAATGTTCTAAAACACTATCTTCACTAGTAAGAGTAGGTGGTTCAATTCAATGTAAATCTATTGTGATAGGAAATTGTAAGACAATATTTTTGACTTTCTTAGTTTTGTGAAAAAGGACATTAATATTATTGTTAAGAATATTTTTGAATCTTTGTAAATACATTGTTCTATTTTTGGTGAATTTTCCTAAAAATTTTAAGATATCATCAAATATGGCTAGAAAAGATAGACCTAGCCACATTCCTAGAAGACCGCCAAAGTTACAAACAAAAGATACAAATCTGTTTGCGGTAAATACGTTATCACAATATCTGGCAATGAATTTCAACAAGTTCAGTATTCAGTTGAGAATATTTAATAATATTATGAGTGTTTGGTTTTAAATAAATGAGGTCTTTTGGACGAGGTAGAGCGTTTGGAGAATGCAATGCAACTTGCGAATAAAAATTGTTATCTTGAAAAAATTTGTCTATGTCATGAAAATCCATGTTTATTTGCATGAAGATCATTGTAAAGTTTCTCCAATCAATCGAAAGTTCACTAAAGAGTGTGAAACATTTAATTATTGTATCAGGCAATATTAGCGAGTAGCTTTCAACTGGATTTCCATATCCAGATTGCACAAACGTATTATATTCATCGTTTTTCTTGGTCACTCCAAAAATATTTAAATCGAAAGAGTAAGATAAGTTTTTAAAGTCTAAACTTCAATTTTTAATCTCGTTCAAATCACGAATCGATTCAGTGAATGTAAGATATAGTTCTTTATATTTAATTCTATAATAATAAATAAAATATTATAATTTATTGATAAAAGTTGTTATGGAGTTTTCATAGATCATAATAATAATATATGATACCTTTCTCTCTCACTATTGCCATATTTAGTTGAAAATTTGGGATGATTTGCTAATTTCTGAATTGAAAACCAATTTCTTGTGCAAATTGTAATGGCTGGAATTGGCTCGTCAATTGACTCTTTCACATTCAAGGAAACGACTGTTTTTCCACTCAAATAGTCCAAGATTAATTCACTTGATTGGTAGATAAAACCACTCAAACAAACGAAAGTCATAATAATTTGCAAACTCTTTTTGCTAATAGATAGGACCATTTTATTATTTGGAACAATATTTACCCTGATTGAATGTGTTATGGTTGTTTTGAGAAGAACAAAGTTAAATATAATTTGTTTCTATGGTTTCAATTGATTATAAATAATTTGCTTGTTGACATTTTTAATTTATAAAACTATAATTACACGAAAAATATAATTATTTAATCAATTAAATTTAACGAGTTTAAAAATTTATTAAAAATAATTATGTAGAATTATATGTTGTTATGACATTCACATTTAGCACGAGCAATCGATTTTCATTAAACAAAATTCACTTAATGTTAAAATGTTAAATTGTCCTGAGTGTAATTTGGTAGAATTTGTGATTGATATCGAAGCAAAGAAAGGACATGCGATATATGGCTTTGCACTCTGGGAAAGAGACAAATCACAAGACTTCTAGGTAATTATAAAAATATATTTATTTTTTGCAGTGAAACATGGTTATAATCCCATTTATGTAATTCTTCGTCGGTTATAGTTTCTTAATTATTCAAGATAATCTAATTGAAAATTATATTAAAGTGACCTTGTTATAATCCCTAACTCTTTATTATCCTTGAACGTAGCCGAGGATTATATCCATGTTTATTGGAAATTGTTTTCAGATTACAATGTCTACAATATATCCAGGGGTGCCGAAGGGGAGTATAGCCCAAATACCCCCTAGTTTTTAGTGCTGACGAGACCCCCCCCCTAGATTTGAGGCAAATCGGACCCCCCTTCCCCTCCCCGCGAACGCGAGGGGCAAATTTTTTGGTCAATTTAAAAGCAAATCGGACCCATTAGCCCCACAAAAGCGAAAGCTTTGCCGAGCGAAGCGAGGCGGCAAATTTTTTGGAACAATTATCTCCTACTATCCCCCCCCCCTCCAGCGAGTCAGAAACATACACCCCCTATACCCCCTCTCTGATTTTTTGGATCGAGGGACCCCCTGAGGTCGGGTACCTTCAGCACCCCTGAATATATCTATAATATAATTTTTAAATAGAACATTATAATTTAAAATTCATTCATTCGGAAAGTCTACCTGAACATTTTATAAACTATTTTAAATCAATTTCGTTAAATTAAATGTGAAATTTTTAATATAAAATACAATATAAAATCAATTTTGACCCTGGTTATTAATATTGAATAAAATTATGCTTAAATTGAAATATCATTTTCGAAATAAGTAATAAATATTTATATGGGAATCTAAAAATATTTTCTAATTTATTTCAATTGCTCAAGAGCATATTGTGACACAATCGCTATCTTACTAATATGAAGTAAAGTGCAAAGATAACTTGAATTTTATGCTCCAGTAAAGTTGTTTACTGAAAATGGATTTAATTTCAATATTTAAAGAATTTGATTTTCTCACCCAATATTTTAAAATATCTCATTTTCATCAAGAAATAAATTCTAAACAAGTTAAAATATTTCACAAACTATTAGGAGTTTATTTAACAGTGATTTTGATCAAAAGTATAGTCATTTTATATGCAATACAAGACGACCAGCATCAAATTCTTAGTGAGCTTGGTGATTATGGATATTTAATGGGTGGAGAAAGCGCGAGATCAATGGCAGGTTTAACCCGTGTCATTTATTTAACTTTAATACTATTACTCTTACTTCATTATAAATCATCTGATGAGAAGCAAATAGCAAGATTAGTTGAAAATTTCTATGAAATAAGAACTAGTTCACTTGATAGAAAACTAAGTACAAAAGCAAATCAACTTGTTAGAATTCACAAATATGTTACTTGCTTGATGATTCTCAATGGAACAGCTTTCTCAATATTGCTCTATTGGATGTTGAATTCTCCAAGATACACCCTTATATACATTTATCAATACTTGGAATTATTGTTTTCAGGCATTTTTGGTTTGCCCTTACTTATGAGAAGTGTGTTCTATGTCATTTTCATAATTCAGAAGTTTATTCTTGTATTTTATGAAATCAATTGCGAACTCATTTCTAATTTCGATTCAATGAATTCAAATGATTTGAAGTCATATCTCAACAAACATTACAAATGTTGTGATTCGTTGAAAATCGCCAACAATTATATTAAACACATTTACATTTTATTGATGGGTGCTTTTTCACCAATGACCTGTTATGTTTTATATTGTGTTATGTTTTCAAGTTCGAGTTCTAGTTCAAATTCACTGCTTAATATAATTTTCGCAGTAATCATGTTCATTTTTCTATTTCCACTATTGATCTTAACTATAAATATAAGTTTGATTGATATCGAGGCCAAAAGAGGACTCCATGCTATTCATGGCTTTACTCTTTTGAATACAGATAAGTCATTAGAATTCCAGGTACATTGTGGTCTTGAATTGATCAAGTTCACTGTTATTTTCACATATCAATACTTGGTAATAGAGATTTAAATAATATTTTTCAATTCATATTCAGATTAAGCTATACTTCAATCGGATAACAATGTCTACGATTGGGCCAAAAGTATTGGACAAACCGATTAATGTGGAAAATCTAATAAATGTTTGTGAACTTCTACCATGATAATTTAATATTAATCAGTTTATTTGAATTTACTAGATTATTTCGCTATCGATGTGGTACTTTTCTCTACTTATCAAGTTCAAACCTCAAAAATTAATATGACAAGTTTGATTCTCGAATAATTTTGAATAAAATTGATATTATCTTGAACAGTCTATTTGTGATCCAGTAAACTTCAAAATTCTTACTATTTTTGTGCACATTATTTAAAATTGCATATTTATATCAACTTGGAAGTTTCCATTACTTAATGTAATTTATTCGATTATTTCAAAATAAAATACACAATCAAATATGAGTTAGGGCATTTAATGATTATTTATAAAATATGAACATTTCAATAATAATTTAGAAATATTTTTAAAAATCGATTTCATAATAAGAAGGTATGATTGTATTAATTTAATCGTGCAAAGCTGATAAAATTTGGATTTCCAAGTGTATTATACAAATAAATTCTAGTATTTAGAGAGATCTCTAATAAATACTAAACACACTTTACTCTACCTCTGAATTAGAATGTAATCGAACGTTTACTCCGATAAATTGAATTTGAAAACACCATGTTAATCTCCATGATGCATACTTTCATCATGCAAAATTTTAGC
>JAQGCS010001090.1:0-15680 GCA_034702105.1 Fuscozetes fuscipes
ATCTTATTAGTTAAAGAAAGGAAAATAAATGCAAGTAAATTAAATATAAATTAGTACCATATTGGTCAAGAAGTTTTAATAATAGTGGTAAATTATAGTGAAGATTTTGGCAGAGTGGGGATTTATGTAGGGTGTGGATTTTGGTAGGGTGGGGATTTTGGTAGGGTGGGGATTTTGGGAGTGGGGATTTTGGATGTGTTCCCCCTCAAGCATCCCTGATATCAATTGTATGAACTGAAGCTAAGTCTGAATACCTATCAAAAATGCCAAAATGTTTTATAAGAACTTTTCACGAATCATATGATTTGAGGGTAGAATATAATAGTTAAGCTTTTCAAAAAAAGGTTGTGCAAGTACCAAACTTTTATGGTATTCTCACTTTTAAAAAAAACTTTATGCTCAGGGCTCATGTAAAACTAATGCACCGATTTACTGAACAAGTAATAGATAAATATACATGTAGATGTTTATCACAATTGAATTTACATTGTTGTGAAATTATATAATGACTAGAGCAAGTGGAAAAGGGCTAAAAAATTTTAATTTTAATTTAATTGTTGTAACACTGGTCTGTTAATAATCAAATGATCCGCTTATTGGTCTCAAAATACACACGTATTTAACATGTAGATAATGTCATATATTATAGTATTAGATAACATTTACAGTTAAGTGGTTTTAAATGAAATGAAATAAAAGTGCGACAAAATAATTAAAACCATTTATCTGACAGTGAGTTCTATTTTGTTGGCTCATAAGCGCGCAGGTCAATTCATTATTAACTTACAAGAGTTAGAACAATTAAATTTAAATTTAAATTTTTAGCCCCTTTTTCCACTTGCTCTAATAATGACAAGACCAGCATCAATTAAAAATTTGAATTAAACATAAATCAATCAATTAAAATATATCAATTGGTACATGTTAATTTGTTAGATATAAATAATAATTTATTCTGAGGCCTCTCTTTGTTTTCTGGCAAATGTTAAGAAAATCTGTTCGAGAGTTGTCTGTCCTATAGAATAGTCTTCAATATTGACCCTGTGCTTTGCCCTCTCAATCCTTCCAAAGATTTGACTCCAGGTAATCTTATCGTCATTAATACTATATTCCAAAAGATTGTTGTGGACAGCCTTCAGTTGACAGCCAGGGAAAGCCGATATCATAAAGTCTTTGACATCTGTCATATTCTGTGCGGTAATCATTTCTGACGCCTGTCTATTGTAAACAAACTGCGAAATCTTATTTGAGTCGAGACTCGACCGTCTTTTCTGTGATTGATTGGAAAACTGTCGGGAGAGCTGACGGCTCATTAAATTAGAGCCCGTCCTGTCTCTGCTCTCAGTGGTCGATACTCTCATTTGAATGGTATATCCTTTGCCGAACTTATTCTTCAAGTGTTGAGGACTTCCAATACAACAAATCCTGCCGTTGACCATAATTATCAGCCGATTACATAGGGCTTCGCACTCTTCCATCGAATGAGAGGTCAACACAATTGAGCTGCCTTCATAAAGTTTCTTAGTCAATGCATCCCAAAGGCATCTTCTTGCCACAGGGTCAACACCGGTGGTTGGCTCGTCTAAGAAAGAAACAGAAGGACTGCCTAATAAAGCCTGAGATAAAGATTTAAAGTAAATAATTAGTAAGTATTGCAACTAATCTTGGAATTACTGTTACATAATCTGTTGATAGACTTACAACGGCTGTACTCAGCTTTCGTTTGGTTCCTCCGCTGTATTTCCCGACCTGTTTGTCGATATGCACATCAAAGTACAAAAGACGACTGATGTCAACAATGAGGTCAGGAATGTCTTCTTCTTTGATACCTCGCAGTCGACTAAATAGAGTCAAAGTCTCCTTTCCTGTCAATTGATCCAAAAGACCGTCAAACTGAGGGCAGTACCCAATCTGTTGCTGAACTGTCTGTATGTCTTTCTTTATATCAAAGCCATTGACAAAAATATCACCATGGGTAATGGGCTCATCCCCTGTGATCATTTTAAAAGTGGTTGTCTTACCAGCGCCGTTTACGCCTAACAAACCAAAGCACTCTCCCTTTCGCACACCATAGGAAATATTATCAACTGCAGTAAATGAGCCATAATTTTTGGTCAAATTCTTTATAATAAGAGCATTTTCTTGAGCAAGATTTCCAAAATCTGTGATTTGTAAGCGTTTGGCCTCATTTATGACGTCCTCATCCATTTCATCAGTTCTATGGCTTCCAAATGTTCCGTTATTTGTGTCACTTCTGAAGTTAGAGATCAGGTATCGAATGCTTCGAAACACATTGTTTTCGATCAGAATAATTATAATCCAATAGAAAACTGCTTGAAAGCACAGCCATAGTAGGATTTGTCCTATTCCTGGTGACTTTGTGCTTAAATAATCTTGCTCAAAGCTAAAATTGTTTTCAGGGTCTACACAGGCATTGTCTATAAAATTAAAAATAGCAAAAATGGGAATTACTTTCATAATTAATTTTCTAAACTTTCATCTGCTATTTTTATAAGTAAATTAAGCATGAACATTTTATAGGAATTAGCTCACCTTTGCAACACATTTGAATTGTATTAATTATTTGCTTAACTAAAGGATTATTTTTGTCATACACTTT
This sequence comes from Fuscozetes fuscipes, assembly GCA_034702105.1. Classification (NCBI taxonomy): domain Eukaryota; kingdom Metazoa; phylum Arthropoda; class Arachnida; order Sarcoptiformes; family Ceratozetidae; genus Fuscozetes; species Fuscozetes fuscipes. The sequence continues at coordinate 2,621 of JAQGCS010001090.1, forward strand.
ATTATTGCAGATCATATCACACAACTCTGTCAACGATTTTTCAACAGTAACTGTTGTGTTCGGCGGTGCAAATGGCGGTGGAATTGGAATCGATCTCTTGGCGCTACACATTTGATTACCCACATAGTTATTGTAGAGATTGTAGACAGAGCGACCCAGGCAAAAATTCGGTAAAAACATGCTGAAGACTGTGTCGAGTGGTTTACTAATGTAAACGACATCGAGTGCCGGCAATTCTGTTATTACAACTGCTAGGAATGTGCCGATGCCCAAGATCACATTATAGATACATATGCGTACGTAAGCAGTGGACGGGATGTCGAACATGAATGACAGTACGTAAACGAATGGAAGCATTGCTAAGCCGTGAACGATGAACAGTAAGAGTAGGCGGCCCTCTTGTTCGGGAGTAGCCAACGCCTCCGTATTAAATGCCTTATACATTAACATCACGAGACAACACGGAATGATGTAGGTTAGAAAGTCCACTATGTACGAGGAGATCCAAAATATGTACAACCTCACTCCGCACACCATTTGTAGATGTTTTCCTAAAAATTGTTTAGATTTAAGCTTTATATAAATTTTACGATGAAATAGCTTAGTCTTGATTATTTGTATTAACTGGATCATTTGTATAAATACCTTTAATCGCACGCTCTCTGACTAGAAGTATGGCAAAACTGGCGGCGAGGAAAGACATGGAAAACATCAGATTCTGTGCAGTTTGAAACTGATCCTGACTCTGGTATTGTGTCGACATAAGAACCTCATTTTCTGTTCGAGGCATTGGATGGTTGACCACATTTAGATTGAAATCGCTATAGTTTAATGCACTTTTAATGATTGCACTGTCCACGAAAGCCAAGGCTATACCCGGCGAGTGATATGCCTGATTGTTGAACAGTGCGGTCACACGGGTAGCCTTTGTGGTGAGGCTTTCGTTTTCAAAGATTGCGCCGATTGGTTGATGAAGACTATAATAGGAAATATCGTTTCGGGAAGTTTGGTCCAGGGATCCGAGGGCAAATTCTGTCAGATTACTTTCTGAAGTCTCTCCCTGTCCAATATTCTGTGAATCCATTAGTTTGGCATAATTTTGAGACAGACTCTGAGTATAATTGTTATAAAAATATGGGATTTTTGTTGACTTAAAGTTCTGCAGATTTAATTGAAGGGCCGGTAAGTCCCCAGGTTTTGGGTTAGACTTTGAAATGAGAATGGAGGAAATGGTGAATATAACAGGAAGAAGAAACTGAGATAAAGTGAGGAATGGGTTTCTCCATCCGTACAATATTTTCTTAATTAATAATCCGTAAAATTGTTGAAACAGAAGAGCTATTCCTGTATTACGCGGAAAGTTTGCACTTTTGTCTGTGGCGTCCATCGGTAGGAATGAGTGGTCAGGCGATGTGTTTATTCCATTTTTATTCTCATTGATAGCTTTGATTCCTTCCTCAGCATATTCTCCAACTCTTTGAAAAGACGATAAAATAAATAAAATGATCATGATCAATTTATTAAATAATTAAAAGATTGACACAAAATGAGAAACTTACTTAAGAAACACCTCTTCCATAGTGGTGATGGAGGCACCATAGCTATCAATACCCAACTCGTGCTGACTGTCCTCAATATCGGCAAAAAGTGCCTCAAATCTAGAGGTCTCCTCATTTGGCAAACTGTAGGCTAATTCAGTGCCACCACTTGTGTCGAGCTTTGCGTTCGGAATATGTGTTTGGATTAGTCGAGTGATTGGCGTCACATCTGTTGAAGTTTTCTTCTTCGATATCGTCAGATGATATCCGGCGCCGTATTTCTTCTTTAAGAATAGAGGAGATCCACAACATTGGAGTTTACCATTTGCCATAATTGCGATTCTGTCTCCAAGAACCTAAATTGCAATTTAGAGTTTATCTATGTTTCAAAATGGAGGCACTCATACGTCCGCCTCTTCCATGAAATGTGTCGACAGAAGAATAGTTCGGTTTTCCTTCATTTCAAGTAACAGATCCCAAATGAAACGACGGGCCGACACATCCATACCAGAGGTGGGTTCATCCAAGATCACAATTTTGGAGCCACCAATTAATGCTATTCCAACCTTAATATTACAATAAGCAAGTTAATAAAGTTAATTGTATTGGCATGGTAAAATAAAATTTTACCGATAGCTTCCTTTTCATTCCCCCCGAAAGAGTTTGTGCCTGTGCTGTGCGTTTGTCGGTCAGTGCTAACAACTCAATCATATTCGTGATCTCTTCAGCGACCACTTCGGGATCGATGACATTCTTGAGTCGGCAGAAGAAACGCAAGTGTTCCTCAACTGTCATCTCATCAAAGAGAACATCAAATTGGGGACAAATTCCAAGACTCGACCGAATGTCGTCTATATTTGTTCTTATGTCAAATCCATTGACTAATGCGGTGCCACTCGAGGGCGGGAACAGACCCGTCAGTATTGACATTGTTGTTGTCTTTCCTTAAAAATCGTAGAAAAATCGTATTTGAAAAGTAAATCAAAAGGACTAGGTTATTTTTCTAAATGACTCTGGTCATACAAATTATAATTATAATTATACCGGCGCCGTTATGTCCTAAAAGTGCAGTTATTTGTCCCGAATAAGTATTAATATTAAGGTTTTTGACGGCATAAGTGTCTCCGCCATCGAATGTTTTGCACAGCCCTTTAATTTGTATCCCTTTTGACATATTTTTGGGCTCAGATTCGAAGTAAGTGGACTTCAGTTTGTCTTTCAAATCGATCTCATCCTTATAGCGCAGATCAAAGCCATGGTTCTCAAGACCAAACCCATCGCCAGAATAACTGGTCGGACACCAGTAGTTCTTCGTGAATGGGAAATACCACTTGAGAGGAATGCCATATTCTCCGGGGAAGACAGAACTAACATACCACGTGATCATAAAGTAGAGGAATGTGTCCACGATAAACATTATTATGACATTCAGTAGAGTGTGATTGTCGTCAGGAGAGGCACTTTCACTAAGGTTAGACCACCTGATGCCTACGTTGTTACCCTCCCACATCGCTACTATGATAGCGCCGAATGCCATGTTTGTGTTGTGCAATAACCCGGTTAGTAATTTCTGAGCCAATGATGTAGTCCTGTATTTTGAGTACAGATATTAATAAAATGTAATGAATTTTAAAAACCAATAAAGTTTTGCAAAATTAAGATCAAATACATTCAATTCATTAATGATTGCGTTAAAGAACAATCAAAGTCTCAATTTTGCTAAACTTTATTTTACGTAAATCTTATTTACAAATATCTTTGTGCAGCCGTGAAGTATGGCATAAACGTTAGGAAAAATAGTACTCCTGTGCCCACCCCGGCCACATTTGCCTGCAATTATCATTTAGAAAATAACTAATAATAATAAACTAGGTAATAACAATGAAACTTTTCACAAAAAAAATTAATAAACTCTTACTTTTGAGAAGATAGTGCTGACCATAAAACTGAAGGCAATTGTATTGATTCCATATAATAAAAAGAATACAAAGACGAGGGACCAATCACTTTGGTTAAGAATTCCGACCCCATCTCTCAGTTTAACGCATAATAATAAAGTCATGAGACCAACCGTTATGGTCATCCATATAAGATACTTGGTAAACCAGGCCAACCAATGCATCCAATCCTTCAGACCCATCATTTTCATTGATTCCTTGAGTCGTTTTTCTTTTTCAAGCACAAGGTTCTTTGTTAAATTGCAAGGGGTGTATATAAAGCTGAACATCAGGATAATTGGGAACAGGAACTGAAGGGCTATCAAGAACCCATCGTCAATATAAGGGGGATATGGGAACCGCTGTCCAATCACTTCATAATCATTGATATCCGACTGTTTGTTTTCTGTGACATTCAGGAATGCCATCGAAACTAAATGTTGCATGGTAAGGAAACCCTCTTCATAATATCCGGGTTGACCACCGGTAAAGTGATCTTTTTGACGGGGCCCAGGCAGTGAAAATTGAGGGAATGTATGTGTTGTCTGCCAGGATTTAGCAGGTGGTCCATCGCCCAACTGATGTGTTGGCGCACTTTTAAACCTTAACCTGAAGTTCAACTCTTTGTCAGTTGAGTTCTCGAAGACTACTCCACACAGAATCACATCCGCCTTATTCTGTAAATATTTGTTGACTAATTCCTCTTCATTGGGGAATCCATGAACTGAATAAAAAGGGTAATTTTTTTAGATAATTTTAATTTTCATACAATCTACATGATGGATATCTCAGTTTTTATGACCAAGTACCGGGTGGGATAGTAAGATTTAAAATATTTATTTTGGGAAAAGATATTTCACCTAGAAAATCATATCTCCTTGCAAACCTTTCTTGTCTATTTAATTCTTCAAGTTTGTTCTTTGCCGCATGCATAATTTGATCAAATTGACCATAAGAGGGAGCATACAGAATAGTGATGCTTGTCTGGGTAATATTTGGCAGATGATAAATATCAAATGAGTCGAAAAATGTGCTGTTCTCATAATGGGTCACTTTGACGGCAACTCTTATTCCAGCGATCATCGCGATGAAGAAGCATGGTATGACTATTTCGAAAAATGTGACCCAGGGGTGTCTCAGTTGGAGCAGAAAATTTTTCCACAATAGAAGAGAGAAGTGTCGAACGAAACTCATTTTTATTGACAAAAATATTCACTGATTTTCACAAATGAAAAAATGTGCGTGATATTAATCAAAGATAAATATGACAGATTTGTAATAAGCTCCTGTTCATTTCGAATTTTTTAAGTTAGAACATATTAAATAGTAAAAGTGAAGGGTAATTGCACTTAAACTTGAAACTACAAAACCAAGTAATAGTGAAACAGAAATTTTTATTATTAGAAAAATTAATAAATCAAATGTTAATCGAAATCTTATCTAATCTAATGGTTACTATAGTGACCTGTCTTATGAGGATTTTAATTACCAAACAAAATAAATTACTCAATATCTGGGGTGTTTTCTTTTACTGAAGATATGCAAGGGTGTTTGTATGTATATAAACAAATTTAATAGAATAAATTGGATTTTAACAAGTTAAACCATGCTATCACCAGCTTTAAAAATCAACCAGAACATTTGGATAATCAAACGTTTGAACAAATTATTTTAATAATAAAATTTCTATACATAAAAATATGTATTTTTATGTTTTATTGATCAGGGGCATACTTATGCCTTGCACTTGTATTTTAGATAGCGACTTTCAATTTCAAGTGTAATCCATTTGAATGACGGCTTATAATTAAAGTTCGACAAGCTCCATTGTTTCTATTAGATAATGAAAAGGATATTCATTATTTGTTTCTTGCAAAAATCTGATGTCATTTGAGTAAAAAGGTTTTCAAGTGATTTGCAACAAATAATTTCATTTTGAAAGAAATATTACTAAATATTAGACTAAGAAATCTATGTTACCCATACATCAGGGGTGCCGAGACTGGTCGACTTCAGGGGGGTCCCTCAGACCAAAAAATCAGGGGGTATATGGGGTATTTTGCTGACTAGCCGGGAAAAACACAAAGGGTCCTCCTTTTGAGCTTTTTTGGACTGTCCAAAATTTCGAAGAAGGGGAGGGGGTAGAAAGAGATAATTTTCCCAAATATTTGCCGCCTTGATTCGCTCAGCGGGGGTCCGTTTTGCGGTCAAATCAAATCTAGGGGGGTCTCCTCGAGCTCAAAAACTAGGGAGTATTTGGGCTATACCCCCTATTGGCATCCCTGCCATACATACAATGTACTTGTGACTATAATTTTGCTATCAAGAGGTGATTCAGAATATGTTGGTTTCCAGAAACTAATTACTGAAACTATTAGGCTACTAAATGATCATCAAGATAAAAATTATATCAAATGAATCAAAATGAGCTCAATGTCAAAACCATTGATGTTTTATCAAAGAATTTATTAATTTATTAATCACTTGAATTTATATTACCTTGAATCAGATATGATTTTGCACTCGTTTACTTTAGTGCAAACCATATATTAGCTCCATGAACGTTTGGGTAATCAAAGGATTGAACAAGTTATTTTAATATCTAAATTGAAAAGGAAGTTCGCTGTCACATCAAGACAGTTTTGTCACACCACTGTTTTCAGCATTAAATTTCCTATACAATAAGGTAATTTTAATTTTCGAATGGCCATGTCTAAGGGTGATAATCATGATCAAGGTTTAAGAAAAAGCTTTGAAAACTTTATTAGGTTAAATTTTTAAGATTAAATTTAAACCAAGAAAATTATTGAGAAAGCTATTGCATTATGATTCAATTCAAACTTTCGATTAATATAAATACAAGTTTATTATTTGCAAAAATGATTAATTATTTGCTACTTGTAGATATTAATTATTATATTGTTTTCATATTTAATTCAAAATTATATGGGGTAGGGACTTTATTGAATATGAAGTTTAATATATTGAACTTTTCAATTAATATATTGTTTATTGTAACTGTTCTTTATTTTTCACATGTTTTGGAATTTAATTATTTAATCTCATTCATAATCTTATCAAGCTTATCGTTATACGTTTATGCTTAATAACTTGACATTACAAAAATTAGTATAATCGTCAATTAATCACAATAACCAAAAACAATAACATTTTGTTTATTTTTATTTTTTTTAATTAAAAGCACCTGGTAACCATTGACATTCTTCCCTTAACTGTGACAGGTCCTTCGCGCACATGATCACCAGTGTGAGGTGCTTGAATAAATGTGTTCGGACCAGTCATTATTCCGACATGATGAATTGATCCTCCATCATTGAAGAAGACCAAATCACCAGGCAGATGTTTGGCATATTCCACGTGATGACAGTGGTTGTCAGAATATTGAGTGGCGGCTGTTCTTGCAATAGTTTTTCCAGTTCCCTTATATACAGCATACTGTGCTAAACCCGAGCAGTCAAAGCCAATTGTGTGGGCGCCCTGTTCTATGCCAAGAGATTTACCATGAATACCACCCCCACCCCATGAATAAGGAACTCCGTTTTGTGAACGAGCGGCAGCCACAATATCCGCACCTGAGGCTTCACAGTAATCTAGCAAAAACAATATAGCCTAGTTGTTTTGATTAATATTTTGGTATTGACTCACAAATATAAGAGAAGGATATAAATAAGGGAATAATTTGTTTTAAAGAAAACATTTTTTTTCTAATATATTAGAAAACAATCGAAGAATTAAAAGTTGTTTACAAATTGAGCTCAACTTTTATAGATGTCCTTGTCGGATTCCATGGGACTTTAACACTAGTTTAGCAGCAATCAAAAACAATCGTGATAGTCTCATGATTGTCAAGTCTTTTATCAAACTGTTAAAAATGTTATCTTAAACCTAATTTTATCTTAAATATAAATGTCAATTATAGACCTTGATTCTTATTTATTATCATTAATTTTAGATATTTATTGAATATTGAGTTAAGACAAATCAATAAATTGGATTATAACAAGCAGAATTAACAAATAGGATTAACACTCTTGCATAACTCTAACTTTTACTAATATACAATATATTAATATATAATTTGCGATCAATTGATAAATGAATATATAATATCTTTTATAAAAACAATGGAATTTCACAATATTTTCAAAACAACAGCTAGCTTGATACAAGTACAATAGAAACAATTTTAGTCGAAAATAATTAAACATGTCAAGTTTTCGTTACAACTATATAATTAAAATTGTTTGTTACAAGTGAATATTTTTATAAACACAATGGAATTTTACAAAAGTTTCAAAACAAAAGTTAACATGATCAAGTACAATGGTTAGTCAAAAATAATTAAACATGTTAAGTTTGTGTTATAATATAATTAAAATTGTTTGTTATGACTGTTTTTCATCGTATATAACGCTCGTATTGAAACCAGAACCAGGAGTAGTAATTTTGACCTCTACTGCCTCTACTGGTCTAATAGGTGGCAAAATCGGGTTCCACGGTTTGTGAATAATGCCAGGGTGGTTTGGATAGGGTCTGTGAGGCACAATAGGAACGTTCGGCAAAGGGATAAAGAGGGGTGGTCTGGGTGTATTGTCTGGGGGAGGGTTTATTGAAGTATATAAAAGAGGATAGGGTGATCCTATTGTTAGAGGTCTGGGCGGAAAGCGAGGACCATATTCTGGTGGTGGGTATATTGTAGGGTAGAGAACTGGTATTCTAATTGGTTTAACAGGATATTCTCCTATCGGTTCTAAGAAGTCATCATTTGGTTCGTATTGAGGTTCGGGTTCATATGGTGGCCAATATGGGCGGAGTCGCGCAGTCAGTTTGTCATCAATCGATTGGATCATATCTTCTGGTATTTCAATGTAAACATATTTTGACTTCAATTCTAAACCGAAAACACAATTCAGTTGAAAAATAATGAATAACCAAAACTTGAAATTCATTTGAAACTATCGATTGATTAAAACTCGAATAATTTTATTTATGAATATTAATCGCGCATTAAATACTTAATTAACATCTGGATTATTAGCTAGATAATTATTCACACAAACATGTTAATTTGTGTCAAATTTGCATTAATTCAAATGCTAATTAGAAAATGATACCAATGTTGTCATTTGGTTGCATAACTGGATAAATGCTAATGAACTTAAGCATTAGCTTGCTTATTTATAGACATATCGATAACTTTGAGAAATAGAATTATACAAAATGCAATGATCTATTAAAATAAACGAATAATTATTATAAATTTATTCGCAAAATAATAACAAGATTATACTTCAAATCCACTATGAGAATTGATTATGAATAGCTTCCAGCAATAAAATCCTATTCTTTTCGCTGCAATTCTTTCCAATAAGATCAAAACCTGGAAAATTGGATCATGTGATAAAATGATGTCATAATATGTGAAATTACCTTGAATTTTCTAAGAGAACTTTGTTTTCTATCCTTACACAACAAACTAATCAATAGTTTGTGAGATTTGTTTGCCTCCAAATAGACTGTCGCACAGGTATTGATCATCAGAAGAATTAGAAGAATAAAGAATATGACGAAATTCAATACAAAAAGCCGGATAAAAAATAACATTTCACCAAATATTAGGAAAAATGTAATGGAGCTCAAAATAGCCCCACAATTGGTCCAAACAATTAGAATGAAATAACACCAATAACTGTCATTGTATTCACTGATTTCGGCATAGATTGCGGACAACTCCTTAATAATCTTCAGATAACTAACCGATAGTTCTTTTTTGCAACAAATCACTAATCGATTGTTCACTTCTTTGAGTTTTGACTTCAAATACAATGCAATCAAATAGAAGTAAATTAATTGCCAAGGTGCGTAGCTATACACGATACTTGCGGCTAAGAACCAACCGAAAGAGTGGGGCAATACATAGACAGTTATCTCGTACCAGGTTGAATATAAGTAGAATGATAAGAAATTGATTACAAATATTGATGTGCTCATGGTAAATGGAATGTATTCACCAATTTTAAAGAGCAATTTCGCTCTCCGAAGGATTTTTGCGACTATTGGTTCACTGGTTAAACCAAGAACACTGGGAGAGATCTCACCGGAGAGCATATCAAATAGTCGGTAATATGAATACCTCACACCTTTCTGATGGGTGAAATAATTGAGTATTTGTGACTCAAAACTCAGTAGAACTGTGGAAATGACGGCAATTTCAAAATGCTCCATGGTGCCGAATATGAAACCAAAGTCACCCATCTTCCTATAATAGTCCAAGTCTCCTTCTGGGAAAAATAACAGGAAAACTGAACGAGCCAAATAACAACATTGAAAGGCAAATGCAAGGACTGGATCTCGACATTTCCTGCGTTTGACTCGACTATCCGGCTCAAGAGAGAGGCCAATTTTGTAGAAATGAGTACCAGAGCAATCAATTCGCTTGTCTCTATCAAGCACACATTTAGGATCAAAATCACTATTTTCCATATTCTTTCTCCACTCGAGTCTACTAAACGACTGAATGAGACTATAATTTAAATTTCAGTAGAATTCAATAAAAGACATGAAATCTGAGATAATTTCATTTTATTACGAATTTTTTTATTTTCTTATTACTGTTAAACACGAAAATGTCATACAATCAATGATTCACTCAATTGTGGCAAACTAGAGATGAGTGTCGGGTAATGAGATGGGTAAGTTTTTTTTCATTTTCCAAAATAGTGCAAATTTTATGCTTTATATCCGATTAGATATCCAAAAATAATTGTTTAATAATATTAACTTTTTTTTAATTAACAAAAAATTAACTTTTATTCGACAATAATTTGCTAAATGATTAGGAATATACATGTACATGCATTTTTGGATTAAGTAGATTTTTATCTGGATTAGGGATGAGCAAGGTTTTCAAGCATAGATCTACAGGTGCAGGATAAAGTAGCGACTATGAAAGTGCTAAAATCCGATATTTTGTACAATAATAGGAGTTATATACGGCTGTGACACCAAATTCGGTTAAATTAATTAAAATGAAAGAAAAAATGAATTTAGGAAAACAGGGAAAATCTAGGAGCTCCTAGTTTCTTATTGTTGGCATTTCCTCATTTACCAGCAAAATTCCACCAGGTCCACCAGCACCACCAGACTCACAAATATAACTGCTATTATTGTACAAAATAGCGGATTTTATTGTTTTTGGTTCACAATTTTTAAGAGAATGATTTTTCTCAGAGGAATTTTTTCAAAAATGTCAAACTTAGGGGTATTTCTGAAGATATACTTGCCCATCCATGATCCGAACAAATCGAATCATTATCTGTAATTAAAACGTTTTCATTCAAATATTTGGCTAATTTAAGAATAAAAATGTTGTGCAAAATGTTTTTTAAGTTCAATTCAATTCCATAATCACCTAAAAACGCGGAAGTACTCAAATTTGTCCATGCCTATTTATTGATATGTCGACGACTTTGAGAAATAGAAGAACACAAAAAGCAATTATCTATTGAAAAAATAAAATTCATTAAAAATTTACAAAACATTACTAGGGTAGTACTTCATATCCGCGATGTGAATTGATTATGAATAGCTTCCAGCAATAAAATCCAATTTTTTTCGCTGCGATTCTTTCAATGAATGTTAAAACCTGTAAAGTTGCATGTTATAACACGGAATTGGTATAGTAATAATAATACCTTAAATTTAACAAGAAATGTATGTTTTTTATCCCTACACAATGAACTCATTAATAGTTTATGCGATTTGTTTGCTTCCAAATAGACTGCCGCACAGGTATTGATCACCAGAAGAATTAAAAGAACAAAGAATATGACGAAATTCAATACAAAAAGTCTGATGAAAAACAACATTTCACCAAATATTAATAAAAATGTAATCGAACTCAAAATAGCCCCTGAATTTGTCCAAACGAATAAAATGAAATAGGACCAATAACTATGATTGTATTCATTGATTTCATCATAGATCTTGGTCAAATCATTAATAATCTTCAGATAATTGACCTTGAGCTGCCATTTGGAATAAACATTCAATCGTTTGTTCACTTCTCTGAGTTTTGACTTTAAATACAATGCAATCAAATAAAAGTAAATCAATTGCCAAGTTGTGTTACTGTATACCACATTCACAACAAGGAACCATCCGATTGAGTGTGGCACTACATACATCAATAACTCTTGCCATGTTGAGTGTAGTAAAAATGATAGAAAATTGATTGCAAATAAAGATGTGCCCAGGGTTATTGGAATGTATTTTCCAATTTTGAACAGTAATCGGGCTCTACGAAGGAGTTCCACAACTATTGGTTCACTGGTCAAACCTAAATCTTTAGGAGGGATCTGACCGGAGATCATATCAAATAGTGGGAAATAAGAGGACCTTACACCTTTCTTATAAGTCACATAATTGAGAATTTGTGACTCAACACTTATTAAGATTGTTGAAATGACTGCAAACTCCAAATGTTCCATGGTGCCAAATATGAAACCAAAGTCTCCCATTTTTCGATGTAAGTTCATGTCTCCAGGATAAATTAGCAGGAAAATTGAGCGAACCAAATAACAACATTGAAAAACAAATGCGAGCACTGGATTTCGACATTTACTGCGTTTTACCCGACTGTCCGGTTCAAGACAGAGACCAATTTTGTAGAAATGTGTGCCTGCACACTCAATTCGCCTTTTTTTGTCCAGCACACATTCAGCATCAAAATCATTGTTTGCCATTTCTAGTCACTAAACACTACTGTTGAGTCACAACTGAAAGACTAAACAAATCTTTTAAAAGATACTAAAAAATTCCATAAAAGACATTATATATAAAATATCTTAAGGAAAAACACATTCTTTATATTCTTATGGCTATTATACACGAACTGACATAAAAATCAATGAGTAGTAGAGTTTTGGGACAATCTTCTGCATAATTAATGAACTCTTAAATCGAAAAAATATTTAAATGAGTTTCAGCATATTTTTTAGCAGTGATAGCCAAGTTCCTTCAACACAGGGGAATTCCTCAAGCTCTAACTCAGGGGCAGAGGGAAAAACATTTTAGTATGTGTTTAGAGCAAAAAAAAAATCAAAGAGATCTTTGATTGATTGAAATTGATTGTAAAAAAAATTATCGATTTGCTTTTGAAAAAATTAGAGAGATAAAAACATATCGATGCACTTTCTGCAAGTGATCTTTAGACGCAAACTCAGGGAGTGAGGTCGAACTAAAAACTCAAGGGTGTTTGGGCTATGGCATCTATGATTTTTTTTAGAAATTTACAATTAATATCCTTGTCTGTTTATTCTTATTTTAGTTTACTTTAATGAGTTCATTAATAAATTTGAGTGTAAAACACAATACAATTTCTCTTTTATATAGATGAATCACAAGTAACAGCGTAACATTTTCCATTGTCGAAGTGTACACTTTTGGGACCAATTGTCCAAGTTGTATGCAAATATAAAATGTGAAGTACAGTCATTCATCATTCGTATGAACCATGGATGATATGAAGTAATGTTTCCTATGAACTAATTGCCAAAACCATAG
>JAQGCS010001091.1:0-15672 GCA_034702105.1 Fuscozetes fuscipes
ACAGTTAATTAAGTGATTGTGAAGTCAAGAGATTTTCGTAATCATATTATTAATTATTTGTTGTAATAATAAATTTGAATAAATTGTTTTGGTTTTTGTGTGTGTTTTGCAGTTCAGACAAACAAACAGTGATTTGAGTGTCTCTAAGACTGTGCGGGCCTTTGTGTGGCAGCGACAGTATCGTACGGCAGGTATCGGTTAGTTGTGTTACGCTGTCTCTTATCCTTCCCAGCAGTACCTAAGATAATGGTTTGTGATGACAGCACAGACAGACCACAGGGCGACAAAAGGTGTGGATTAGTAGAAGAAATATAAATTCAAAGCATTAGTTATACTACTTTTCAAAGGCATTAATTAATTTCAATTAATAATAATAATAATAATTATAATCTTAATTGTAATCATAATTCTCAATAGAGTATAATATAATAATAATTGTAATAATAATAATAATAATAATTAATTTATAAAATAGACTAAAAAAGTAATGAAATATATATTACACTATAAGTCAGTAGAATTTCAATTCATTAGAAAACAATTTCAGATCTAATCTGAAGTTTTCTGAAGAAATATCAAAGACTTTTAAAATGAACGAAAAGATGAGGAACTCTTCGAAATAGTCAGAGGAAAGAATCGATGATTTACTGCATTTATATTAAATGATTGGCCTTTTATTTATATATATTTATATATTAAAAATATAAAATAGATTCCAAACATGAAAACACAAAATATATTCTAAAATAAAACAAAAGTCGAAGAATTGCATTAAGTATTTCATTGATTTGAAGTAGATTTGGCCTAACTTTCGATATAATTATAATAATCGTAATAATAGTAATAATTCATTAAATATGAAAAGAATTTCATGTCTTTTCTTAGGAAACTATTTTATAATCAATTATATGAACTGACTTTAAGACAAATGAATATAATAAAGAAATAAAAGCGGAAAATATTTGACAAAAAAAACTATTTTCAAACAATTTTTTGAAATAAATCTCAACAAAAAAGGAGTTTTGCGGGCTTTGAGACGAAAATAAATATAATAATCAATCAATCAATAGCTGCCAAAACTAATAAAACTAAAAAGAGTACTGCAATCAATTGGCTTCTAATTAATTATAATTAAAAGATGACTATAAATATTCAAATTCTTTTCTTATTCCGTGTTTTCTTTGAGGCTCTTATTTGGCACTGATTTTGGTCCCGATTTTAGATACAAATTATTTACTCTACTCTTCCTCTCAATATCTGTGCAGTTATTTCGCAAATATTCATAAATCAAATCATTTAACAAATAATTGGTTTAAGTATATGTTTCTCTAAAAATCTATTTTAAAAACAAATATATTATACTTTCATTGCTTTCGATATAACTATAATTAAAGCCTATACTCTATACTCTTATTCTCAAATTTGAGGTAAAAACGGATTAAAAACTGATTCATTTTTAGATATTCTTTTAAATTAAATAAAAACTGCGATTCGATCGGAAGTAGTGATCAAATTGAAGACGACTTTCATCTGAATAATAAAATCTAATAATTAGACCACTTGTGGACCCCTTTGAATAAGGAAATGCATCGATTAAATGGATTTTAGCGCCAAATCCTCTGCAGCTCTGATCTCATCTCATGTCATGTCATGCAGTACTCAGAAGTCTTTTGTATACTCTATTGAATTAAGAATTCTTATGAGTGAATAAAACATTAAAACAATTTAAACGAATAAAAATTCTATAAAATATCACAGATTTTGCAAATATAGCACATTATTTATAATATCATTTATATAACACTTCAATCATAAGAATATCTTTCAATAATTTCATAGCAATTATCGGAAAAGAAATTAAAAATAAAAACAATAGAAAAGAGAAAAAGAACTAAAAGAAAAACAATTATCGGGTAAATAACCCACCGGTCGATGTGAGTGAGTCGATCACTGCAGAGCCCGAATGAGTGTTCGGATATTCAGCGGCAGCCAACAGGGCATTAGAGGTCAGAGCTGCGTATTGTTGGAAGTCATATGGCGATGCGTACAGAAGACTATGGTCGGGCGCAATCAACGGCGGCAGTCCACTGCCGTTCATATGATGAGCCGCACTGGTTGGCACTGAGAATTGGCGCGAGCTGATTATCAGCGGTGCGCCCAATGGCGTAGAGTGAGCGTGACGTAAGGGAGTGGACAGAGCCACCGGTATTGGCGTTAACTTATGTAACTGATCCGCGTCTAAACCCAATTGCATACAACTTTCAACTGGACAATAATTAAAACAAACTAAATTAGAGGTAAACCCAACAAATTCCTACAAATGACTAACGATTTCGTTGACTACTGTCCCGGTAGGTGCCGTTAATTATTGCCAATTCCATGAGTTGCCTCTTTTTAAGCTCGTCTTCGCCGTCGGTCTGAATAGTTTTGGAATAATTGAAACAAAAATAACACAAATATCAAGCATTAGATGAATAGTAAAATTAGGTCAGAAAGTGATTAATTGCTAACAATTGGTATAAGAAGTTTCTTAATCTCTTCGACGGCTCTTTGAATTTTAACGTTCGCTCTATTGTTGGTATCTTCAACAGTGATGAGGACATGGAGTTTATCGTTCAGGTGCTCCCAATTAGGTTTTCCTCGATTTGCCTCTTCCTGTATGCCATAAAACACTAAATTAGTTCTCAGTTAACATAAAAAAATTCAAACCATTTAAATAATCACAAGAATAAGAAAGAGATCATTAAAATCGACTCAAAAAGACTTACACTTAAGAGCAGTAAAAGAAGAGAATCATTAAAACATTATTTACTTATCGGTTCCACATTTAAAGGTAAGCATTAATAGAATGAATAGAAGACATGAGTCATGAAAATTGATATTTCATTATAATAGCAAATAAGAGATGAATTAAAGGGAACAGAAGGGAGTGACAAATGAATTTACTCAAAAATAAGGCCAATTGTTTACCTTTTTCTTGTCGCGCATCGAGCCCCTTCCGCGAACCATTATTTTACAACCGGTTTCCAGTTCTAACTGTTTGGCGGTCATACCTCTCGGCCCCAGTATTCTGCCCACAAAATTGTACTAAAAGTCAAAATGAAAGACAATTTTATTTCATTAATCGATTGTAAAATCATTCACAAAATCAAAAACTAATTGGATTTTAATAATCAATTAAAATTCAAATTAATGCAAATCATATAAATCAGGTTCAAACGGAATAAGTGCTTACTTCTGGGTGTTCCTCAACGGGCACATATACTTTCTCTTGTCGAGAAACGACCTGACCCTCGGGCTCTGGCAGAGTCATCGGCTTCTTTTCTACGCCATTGATTTGAAATAAGTTTTGGCGAACTTTATTGATCTCTATATTAATCGGTAATAAAACAAAAGATAAAAATAAGTCTAACATCGGATGAAACTCATTAATAAATCAATAAAATAGAGTAAAGCCATAAATTTTTACAGAGAAAGAACAAAATTGAAAAACAGTTATAATATATTGAGTGCACCACAAATCAAAAGACAATTTCGGAAACAGAGTTATTCCAAATTTCAAAAGAATTTCGAGAAGAAGTGGAAAAACTGTTTTTGAATTATAGATTCAAATGCATTCACTCAAAGAATGAGACGAAAAGTTGTTTTAATAAAACCTTTAGAAAACCATTTCTTAAGAGAAAATGAGTCACATTTGCATTATTTAAATTGAGTGAAAAGAAGTTCATTCCTTTTATTATTCAAATCAATTTTGTTGTTTAATAACCAATACATACAATGAATGCGAGTTTATTATAAGATGAAAGCATAAGAATAGGCGATAATTAACTCAATGCAAGACATAATTCAAACTAATTTTCTGTCAAACTTCTGAATCCAATTAAATACATTCGAAAAAGAAGTTGAAATTCCCCACAAAAACCAAAACAAACTTAACTTAACTCAGATTTTCATTTCCTATTCACACAATCAAACAAATAATTATCTAACGAATGACTATTCATAAAGTGTCGACAAAAAACCATTTTCCAGAACCAATGGTCTTTCAATGGTTTACAACCAAAGACCTACACATGAATCGAGTGATAAAAGTTTGTTTCTATTATGAAAGGCAACCAAACAATACACAAACTGCCACCGAAACGAATCGTTCAATCAATTCAATCAACAAAAGAATTAAAAACAATCACTGGAAGACATACTCTACTTTCCGACAGAATAGCTATAAAAGTATTTTCTGTTGAAATTTACCTTACACTTATCGCGATAAGAATTGAAAGATGCGCAAGCACTAACCATTTTCACTTTTATACAAATAAAAAAAGTATATACAAATCAAATCAGATCACAGCTTCAAAAGTGATTGAACACAACCTTTTGAATATATTAGTGGCAAGAATTTTATTCTTCGATTCTGTGTTAATCTTACTTGTATTTATTGAGTATAGTGAGCAAGTAGGATCTGTGGTTGTTTGGCAATTGGCTGTCTGTTGATAACAATAATCAGAAGACTATAAAACACTTGTTTTGTTGTTATATGAATACCGGCCGATAATAAAACACAATTAGCGTTAAATGAAACCCAAATGTAATCATAAATGTACTACAAATCCAATACCGTAGAGAAATATTGAATGAAAATTAAGAGCCTTTTCAAGAGTGCGACCGATTTCAAAGACATCTTTTGTTATCAATTGATATGAATGGCTTTGGATTTAATCCTATGAATAACTCTATAGACATGAGCTGTCAATCAAACTGATTATATGTACTTAAGATTAATCAGTCATATCTTGCATTTTAACAAAACATTAATAACCATTCGTTAAGTAGTTTAAAGCATTTCTAAAGCATTAACCAAATAATAATGCAATCAAATAATTACTGACAAAGATTTATACAGAACTTCATAATAAGAATATAAGAATCAGATAATACTTAATAATCGTTAGTCAAACGAAAGCTACAAAATATCACAAAAATTGATTACATATTTGATTACATATTTTCCCTTTCATTTTGATTATTGCAATAATAAAGATATAATTCAATTAAATACAAAATGCATTAAAACCTTATTAGACTTTTCTATTCAATTAACAGAATAATGAAATTTATTATAACGAATGCCTATAAATTTTCACTCACTTTCTATTAAATAAATCAATTATAAGAACAGAATAATCAGATAATTGAGACAAAAGAAATATTAAATGTTTAAAACAAAACGATGCACTTTCCCACGTGTCGGGGTTATAAAGGGGGAGATATACCATAAAATTGAATTTTAATAAAACAAATCTCGATTTAGAAGAACAGAGTCAGTGATGAGAGAAGTGAAGAATGAAATGGATTTCCATTACAATTAAATTAAGTAATTCAAAGCAAAACCACAAATAAATTATTATAAGTCAAGTGCTGGAAGAGCTCAAAACTTTTAGCACTGGTATAACGGGTGGGTGTGTCAGACATTCGGCTTAATTGGCGTTACGGTTGCATTGGACCAGAAAACAATGACATATTAGAGCCCTAAACCACTGCATACACCGTTAGGAAGAAGAAGGCCTTAACAATAGCTGAGAGCAAGTGGTGCTCAACAGCATTATTATTATTCAACAGTTGTGTGCGATTCGCACCCAACCCAACAAACAAACTAAACGACAATAAAAAATAGATTTGAAATATGAATTGAAAGTGTTCTGAAAGTACAGCGAAAATAGGGTTTCGAGTTCTTAATCGCATCAATGCTTTCAACGGTTGACATATTATGTGTGCAGACGACTGGCCTCTCATTTAGGGATCAAATCCTCGCAAATTGCCTGTTTCTAAACCGCACTCCACTTATAATTAAATGATAATTAACTTTAAATACAATTTCCGATAATAAACACCAAAACATAGAGTATATAATCAGTTTTAGTGTAAGTTCATAAACATTTGCATCGAACAAAAGCACCAGATTTTGAGCTACTTTTCCAAATACATGTCTCTTAAGGTTTTCCTTGAATTGAATGCATTTTAAATGAACAACGGATCCATTAAAAGTAAGATTTGAATTAAGTCCACAAACAGTGAGTGTAAGGGAAAAGAGAAACTAATCTGAAAATTATGTCGAAAATAGAGTAAAAAACAACTTCTCGTATAAAAACATATCCATAATTCAATCCGTAGGAGCCGTACGAAGGATAAAGCATTGCTTTTGTGCTCAGATTATATGTATGCAACAATTTTGAGCTCAAACACCAACGCATTCAACGCTTATATAAATTGCGAAAAAAATATATTTAATTTCAATAATAAAGTAATTTATGTTATGTTTAGAGCGGTTTTCAGATAACAAAGAGAAGGAGAAAAACAAAAAATTGTTATCAAACGAAAAGAGAGCGACAAATATCAGCTGAAATTTATTTGATTAAAACAATAGCTAAAATCGATCGCAAACTCTTCTGAACGGTTCTAAACACTTATTTAAGGCATAAATAATATAAAAAAGTAAACAATTTTAGGATATAATCAGCGGTTTGTTAGAAATTAACACTTTTTGGGAACAGATTTTCAACTCTAAGAAAAAGCAAAATTAGTTTTAGATTAGAGGAGAGGAATAAAAAATTAGAGAAAAAGACGAGGAGTTGAACACCAGAGTGAATAAGTATTGAAAAGGGGGAACACATGAGACACAAGAGAGCACACATAGAGCCCGTGTGGGGCTTATATGGGGTGCAGATAAGGACGAGAAAAATATATTACGAAATATAAGAATCACAAATAATATTAAAAACCAGAAACCACTGGAAGGCATACATATATTGTATAACAGGAACTCCAAGACATCACTAGAAGAGTCTTAAACTTGAAGACTGTGGGCGAGTGCCTATGTGTGAGTAAAGTTATGCTGTGCTGTGTTGGGGTCACCACTGACGACACGCCTCAACATTCAAAACACCAAATGTTAGCAAATAATTGTTATTGAAATCAATCAATAGTTCGCATAATTTTGATTTTGGTCTTAACTCACGACAAATGACGAAAAGTTTCTATTTTTGACTTTATTTTTGCCATTTTTTGCTCACTTTTTGAAAGGTTTCCCAAAGAGTTTGCATTTGGGAGACAAGAAGTTTGGCCTCAAATGAATAGTTGACAGCATTTATGGACTTAAGACAAGAGCAACACTTGTGCTCAAAGACACAAAAATCTGATTTGAATTTTACGGCTATTTTTAAACCAAAACTAAATCACAAACAAAAACATTGTTTAAAAGGCATTAAATAATTGCATTAAACCAACAGTTGTTCGCTCAGCACTTCCAGAGGCCAGTAATAAAGTCTATGACAAATACCAATTAAAACTAATCTAAAGAAAATCCTTGACTTAATGGCACTCAAAGAACACACGACTTGTGATCCGAAGACAAATATAAATACATAATAAACACAAACAAACAAACTATTGGTTTGAATCAATTCAATCGTAAAATGCATTTCTTATATCTTACGACAAATCACGACTTTATTGAATCAAACAATTAAAAGTAATTAAGTGAAAGATAATTGTCTTAAGACATACCATCGTCGAGGAGTCGTTCGATGTGGAGGAATACGTTGGGAAAAGCGGTCAACTGTTTGCGGTCTTTGAGAAGTTGTGCCAAATAGTCAGCCGTCGATTGCATCGAAATATTATTATTTGTCGATGAAGTAGTTGTCGAGGAATTGCTGTTCTCTCCCATTATTTTCGGCCAAATGGTGGACAGACTTTCGATTTATAAACAAATGGTTTGATTTGAGACAAAATGTGATTCAAACCAATGACACAATCAATGACTTCAACAGAAATAGAATCGATTTTTACTTAATATTTATATTAAAAGACATTTGATTTGTGTGTTTGTGTTGTTTGACATCAAAATTAAAAATGAAGACTAATATCGAATTCAAAACTTAATTAACAATAAATTGAAAACATTTGAGAAATATATTGAATTAATGTTCAACTGATCTGATGATTGAATGTCTAAACTTGTTTAGTGAGTTAAGTGTCCAAAACAACACTGATTGCACTTTTTTTTACTGATATCTCTCACAACACAAACTCACATAACATTCAGGTTTGTCTCTAAAGACAAAACGTTTACTTCAATTGACTGAAGCGCTCACTCGAGACTACAGTCAATGTTAACACTATTCACTCAAATGAGACTATGTTTTGGCCTCAACTCATAGGAAAGGCATAGGAAAGCACATTAGGATAAACCCTCTGAATGGGAGCCACTCTTTTGACTGGCTTTTGGAACGCATTTTGAAAAATCACTGCATTTTTGTTACAAATTTCGTACACAAACGCGTCGTTGAGTCTGTTTCTCGCCTCACAACCAATGCTCCCCTCATAGGCACTGACGTCACAGCACAGTCCCAAACGAGAATCTCTCACATAATCACTAACAACGTTACACTTTTATGATGCGGAGGAGTCCACTGATGCTATCAATGAGACCAAACTTTTCTCATTTGTTTTCAATTGAAGCCATAATTCACTGAATCTGTTCTTTAATTTTCAACTCATTCTCCAAAAATGGATTTAAGCAATCGATTAAATTTTGCTTTTCTTCGCCACATTTTAATTGAATTAACATCAAATTAAAGCCAAATATATGCTAATTATTGCCATAATATTGTTTTAAGAGTTGGAGGTTCCGTTCAAAACATATAAATCATTTAAAATCTTTTTTGTCCAAAAATTGAATCCAATTTCGAAACCTTTAGTTTAATACTGAATTTGATGTCAAATTTGATTAAAAATAAGATCAATGAATGAGATTAAAAAATAACAGCTTTTAATCCAATGTTTGAATCCCTAATTTTGTAACCATTTTGAGTGCAGAGGCGTTCGCATTATGTAAGCACTGAATGAATGGCAAAACACACAACACTTTTCAATTAGTTGTAAACTTTCAAATTCAAAACTAAATGGATTTTAAATTAAATGATAATTAATTTTCGTGAAAACAAAAGTAAACTCCATATAAGAATCAACAAATAAACTCTTTTTAAACGTATCAGTCGGTCAATAAGTAACAGACTTTTAAGACCGACAATTGCTGGCAATGAATCGCCTTTCTTTCCGGTGCTCTTCCTAAATAGTTATGTTCTTTTAAGGCATTTTTGGCCTCGGTGAGAACTATTCTTGAAGTCAAATTCAGACCAATTTATATGAATGGCATTGAAAATACAAAATTTAATCAAAATTATGATTTGACTGATGAGAGAGAGAGAGAGAGAGAGAGAGAGAGAGAGAGAGAGAGAGAGAGAGAGAGAGCAATTTGCGCAATTTGACAAGCAAAGAAACAATGGAGCCTTATTCGTAGGACCGGATCTTTTATGTTGAAATCAAAGATGTTTTGAATTTTTGTCAGTCAGAGGTTAAGGAATACTATTGTAACTCAAAATTGTTCCAAAAGACTCGTGGTGATTCAAATTTTTAGAAATGAATAAACTCTTTATCCGGAGTTTAATTGTTCAATTTTATCGATGCGATGACTCCTTAGCGGATGGAAGTCTTGGTTATCTCTGGTTCTAAAGAATTTGAGTCATAAGTTGTTGCGAACGCCTATTGGCTTCCTTTGCAGACTAACATCAAATACTTTTTGATATCAACTCAAAGAAAGAGAGACAAAAACAAATAAGAATTACAATTAATTAAATGTTTTATTTAGAACATGAATATGAGGTTTGCATTTGTTTTGTCGGTTTTTATGAGCGCTGAATCTTTAATATATTTGCATTCAATTCAAAACACCAAAAAAAGATTTTAATATCGAGTTTCCAAGAATTGAAAAAATTATTTGAAGCATATTCTGGTATTTTTTTTATGCCAACCGTTCTGACAATTAATGACAGATAGTGTGATGGGATGCCACTCAATATTAAAATCGGTCAATTTATACAAATATTTAAGGAATTTTAAGCTTAAAAATTACTCCGTTTAATTTAAAAGGGAATTTGAAAAAATTCGTCGGCTTTTTTGTGATTCTTGAAATGTTTGTCTTCATGTTATAATTAAAATAGAATCTAAAACTATTCAAAACAGTTTGAATTTGAAACCAAGAATAAGAGAATTTTGGATTCAAAGCAAAAGTTCTAGCAAAAATTTATCCAAAGAAAAAGACCAGACTTATATAAATATCTGAATAGTTATTCATTAACAACAGCTATAACTCAAAAGTTAGGGACTTTTGAAAACTGAATTTTTCGTACAAAAAAATATTTATAGAAGAAAAATAACCATAAAAATAGCCCAAAAATAAGAATACAGCCGAGAAATGCAAAGAAAATGAAAAATAGTCACAAAACGCGTTGAAATTAAAAGTTTTTAATCATTAAATCTCTATAAAGAGTTCGTGAGATATGACTTCACTTCAAGTTATCATTCCTTTCAATAAATAAAAAGTATTTCAAATATATTTCACATAAAAAGTGGAAACTATTTGCGAAATGAGAGTAAAACAAATGAATTATTAGATTATAATAACTAATCCTTGGTTTAAATTATCTGAAAATTTCCAAACAATTCACTCAATAAATGAATCAAATGATGAAAAGACGATAATAATTGATAGCATAAGTGTGAACCTTAAAAAAAGGGTGAGGACTGAGCCAACTCAGGATTTAAGTGATGGAAGAGTTAAGAATCGGATAGTTTGAGAGCACTAACCACTTATATTTCAGTCATCAGTTAAGTCAGAAGATATAAATTTCTTAATTGAATTATTTGGGCTCTACTCACAGTCGTCGCTGCGACAGAGGAAAGGGCTCACTAATGTCAAACAGTTTATCAAATGTTAAGCCATTCTATGAGCGAAATAACTCATTCATTAAATCGCGATCATATGAGTTGTAAAAACTAGTTTGTTGTCACAACAAGGAATAAACAAGGTAAACACATCAGCTTCGTATGGGATAGTAGACTATCACTCATGTTTTCAGATTAGAGGTGGGATTAGATTGAGAGGTATGGGAATGAGTCGATCGATTGACCACAGCTTAACATATTTTAATTGAAATTTAAGTATCGGTTAAGTGAAGTTTACATTTGTAGGTCAGTCTATCCCTAATTCTAATGGCAAGACATTTAATTTGATTGTATGTTAGGATCGAATAATTTTACTGACTACCTTGGATATATCTGAATCTAGCAATTAAAACTTCAAACTCCATATCCTCCAAAACGATTTGGAAAAGGATTTGAAGAAATTGAGAAATATTTGAAAAATGAGTCGCTTTTATAGAAATAGATGGAAAGGCATTGAAACTGAAAAACGTTTGCTTACAAGTTGTTCGTGCATTCATTCAACGTAAGCCTTAAATCAAAATCTGAGAAAATATTAAAAGAGCATAAAAATTGATACGAAAATCAAAGACAATATTTTTGAAACGCTTCCAACTCTTTTAAAATGTTCGACAATTTCTAATGAGAAAAAGAATCAAAAAAATCTATGATTGAAGATAATCATAGAATCAATATTTTCATATGACTTCTAAAGTCATAAATACAAAGTTAACTCAATTTTTGAATAAATATTTGAAAAATATTACACCAATTCTAACCAAAATAAGTTTTCGATAAACAGCAAATATCTTTAGTATTTTCCTCCAGATTTAAATTGCTTCTCCTCTTGTCAAAAGTTATTCCCGTTGTCTCAGGTGAAAGTGTTTGACAAATATGGAAAATGTTTTGACAAAACGTGAAGTAATTTACTAAAGAAATTGGTTGCACTTTGTTTTGATGAGTTGTGATAAGCTTGCCATTTTTTGTAATTCAATTATTATTTATAATTAAACCATAAATTGTTTTAATTTATACCTTAATTTTTCGTAAGTGTTGTTTGTAAGTTAAAATTATTTAATTTTTGATAATTTTCTGTTATTTAGTCTACAAATAGGAAAAAGCAATGAGAAAATGAGAAATAGCTATGAAAATCAAGAATCAAATCAAATCTAAAGGGAAATTCTAAAGAAATTTGCTGTAATAATAATAATTCGATGACTGATTTTAGTGATTTCTTGGCTTTAATTCTGTTTTACATGTATTTGAGATACTTTCTATCGATTAATGTCTTGTTTATGGGTTTTCCCAAACACTTTATTTGTCACATACTTTTGATTTCATAATGAAATACATGTATTGAAAGCCAAAAATTTTGTAAATAAGAAGCAAATTGAGTTCCAGTGTTCTCACATTCAGTGCTCACTCAACCACTCAAACACTCAAACAGATGTAATGAAACAAAATTGTTCGAAGAAAAAAATGGCGATCAGATTATAGTCGGAAATGAGTCCTAAATTTAGAGCCAAAGTATAAAAAGACGAGAAGTGATAAAAAATAAGAGACTAATGATAAGCACAAAACACAGATAGCATAGGGAAGGGAAGGTAGAGGGAGGTTATCAATGTGGGATAGGATTATGGTCTGAATACGACTTTTTGTATGAATGAATAAATTGCGTGAATGAATGGCAGAGCAATTGCTTTCTTTAATGTGTTGATGAGAAGTGACATCGTTTTGGTTACGATATGTTACGATATAATGTGAAAAATCATTAGAAGAAAAAATGTTTTTAACCAACACTACGACTACAAGTTTGGCACACAATCGGTATCACAACCGATATGTGACAGACACCAGTGCCCACAAACCCCGATGATAAATTGCATGCTAATGATCAAACATTCAATCAAAGCTCACCACTGAAATTCTGTTTATCATCAGGGGGTAATTTCATGCGCAGGAAAGTCTCACATATCAGATGATCAAGGAGTAATCAAATGGCAGAAGAGGCCAATTCTTTGACTCAATTATTCACTAATCAACTGATTTGAATCTTAAGATTAATGTCATTGAAATTAGATTTAGAAAAATATTAATTAGATGAATTGCAATTAGTTTGACCTTTCTGATCTTTCATTTAACTGAAATCTTGATCATTTCTTTTGGAGTATTCTATTAAATCTCTATAATTAAGAGCGATATTTCAATAGACGGCTGCAAAAATTCAAATATCAAGGTTGTTAAGCAAGTTGAAAATGAGTCAAACCCTTGCATTAATTGATATATTCCAAGTTTAGATGGATTTGTCGGTGTCTTAAAGGCATTTTATTTTCTTAGAGCCAATCGCTGCAAACGATTCATATAAAGAAATATAATATTTAAGAAACAGAGAGAATCTCATTATTCGAGTGTTTCATAATAAAAGTGAAATAATTACAGATTTAATCAATCATTTGAGTCATAGTATAACTAAACAATTAAAATATAATCGCCTTAAATAATAACCATTTTTGTAGATTTCTCTTTTAAATTCATTTCATATGAATAAAGGCATAAAAATAATGGCAAATAAAAGATTAGTATGTTTTCAATTAAACTCAGATAAGGAACTCGAATATAGAGCCGAATGACAACTAAAAGAAGAAAAGTTTGAAAAAATCACTAAAAGTGATTGAAAAGGAAAGGTATAACTAATGCCAATACAAATTAGAGTAAAGAATTACATATATGGAAAGTACTATTATGTGCTATTACCACATCACAAGTAGTGATGGGTTCCGCCAATTGGCGATCAGTTGAACGGCACGGATGACAGTCATCTATCATTTGTCATCTAAAAGCGAACCCGGATTTCAAGAATAATACATCAAAAGAAACCAAAAGAGAAACAGTTAACTCCAATAAATAATCCCTACATAAGAGTAGAGCACAGCTATATTTCAGTGCATGTGCTTTACCTAATGTCAGAATAGACATAGATAAGAGAGATATGAACGAGTCGTATGCCAGTAGTCGACAGTTCGGACATCAATTCTGGGAATACATTAAACCTACAGAAATTCAGAGACAAAAAATGCTATAAAACATAATATGAAAGTTTAAGGCCCGGCATAGCACAGCACTTATGCCCAACACTTGACATCAGTGTATCACAAAACCTATTCCTCTGAGAATATGTGGAAAACATTCAAAAATATTCGTTAAACTATTTTAAGTTTGAATTCTTCTTACAGTGAGTCATAAACATTAAAATTGATGAAAAAATGCTCTAAAAATTGAGACGATTTGTATTGTAATGACATAACACGAGAATCAATAGGAATTCCTCAGCTATTCATTGGACAAAAAGGCCGAACCGTTTCAATTGATAATCAGAGACAAAGATTACAATTCAAACACAACAAGCATTTGGTTAAGAATTTGTTGAATAATGAAGTTTTGCTTCAATGAAAGCGTGAAAGGAATTGAATTTTTTCGCAATCAATGCAAAAAAGTTCACTAAATATCAAACATTTGATGAATGGATAAAAGAAATGCAAATAAAAGCACAAAATATGTGCTCAAAACTGATTTATTAATAATAAATTTCAAAACAAATAATAAAGAATTAGAGTTAATGTAAGGGTCGGGACATAGAGAGGAGTCGTTGATATAGAATTTAAAGAGTGAGAAAATATAAAAATATTTTTTAAAGAGGAGTAAATAAAATTAAAAATCTAAAAAATGTAATGAATGGCTAACAAACAGTTGCCATCTAAAGAAGTCTTTCAGTTTTGTCTCATGAATAATGTCCTAGCATTAATACCAGTGCCAATTGTTGCTACAGTAAAGCTAACTATTAAATGTAAAAGTTTTTGCAAAACTAACAAAAACCAAAATTAACCAAAAATTAAATCAGAAATTGTTTTTTTAAATGAAAACAAAGATCAAAGGTTAGAAAAAACCATAAAAATTGAATTAAAAAATAAAACAATTATGAAAAGCATTAGAGAAATATCATTAAAGCCTACACTCAAATACTTTTAGTTGATTTCGACACTATATTTGAAGTTATATTTAATGATAACACGAATGCAAAATAAAATCAAAAAAGAAAAGTTTGGATTTAAACGATTCAAAAATAATTGCGATCTAATGAACCAAAAAATTAGTCAAAAAGATGTTTATTTTCATAAAACCATTTGAACAGAAATGTCAGTCAATAAGGACTGCAGTGAAGTGAAAATGTCTCTCAAAAAAAATTTGTCGCAAAAAATGAGTGAAAAGAGAAGAGAAGACAATTCTGACACAAAAACCAAGAAATCAAAACTGTTTTCAAAATGAAACGAAAGTAATTTTCGAATACTATTTATAAGCGAAAGAAATTCAATCAAAACAAGAAATGAAACGAAAAACTTTTTGAATGATGAGAGTGAGTGAGAGAGAGAGAGAGAGAGAGAGAGAGAGAGAGAGAGAGAGAGAGAGCCTAACACTGTTTTATATTTTAGGAACATTGAGGACCAGAGCAGAGGAACAGTAGTTGACAACAGGAGCCAAGTTTTCATTAAATGTTAGGTTAATAACGAGAAAAGCATTAAAATTATCAAAACGTTTGACTCAAATGAAGACAACGACGGAAATGATGTTTGAAATTATGAAATTATTTGGCAGACTATTAATCAAATAAATGAATTTAAATGAATGAAAATGAACTCAAAATCAATAAATATATTCATTAGTCAATCGAGTCGTCAGAAAATAAATGATAGATTGGAAGAAAATCGCAAAGAATTTTGAGAGCACAGCCTCAACAGAACAAAATTCCGGTGCTATTCATCGCATCGGTTCTGCTATTCTCTAATTATATTCTTAGCG
>JAQGCS010001092.1:0-15670 GCA_034702105.1 Fuscozetes fuscipes
AGAGAGAGAGAGAGAGAGAGATTGAGAGAGAGAGAGAGAGAGAGAGAGAGGGAGAGAGAGAGATGAAAATCTTGACTTTCTATTTAGAATTCAAAGAGTGTTCTGAAAGAATACCTTAAAAACCATACATTGAATGGTGAAACTGTATGTTAGCTAAGTTTCAAATCATCAAAAAATCTTGACTCAAATACTAAACATAAAGAGAGAATTGCACTGAACCGATAATATTACCATTAATATTATTCTAAGTTCAAGACATAAATATAGTATTAATTGAGATATTTGTTTTAAGCTAGACACTATCAGATATTCCAAACATGACCAAGTCGCAAAATTCTTATTAATAATTATTCCAATAAATTATTTCCAAAAAAAGAATTTCATTCGATGTTTATAAATGAAACACTTCAGTGAAGAGTCTTTTAAGGGGTAAAAACATGTAAACTACACATTAAAAGTACTGGTAATCTACTCTCAAATTATTGCTATCATCATAATAATACTTCTTTTTGAAATTAAATATCTTTACTACTTGTAATAATAATAATACGAACAATTCTCAAATTATGATTTATATGGTAACATTATTTAAAAATCCTCATTAAATTATATAGTTTGAAATTATATGGTTAAAAACGCAAGCGTATTTTTTTCTCTTATCGAGAACTTTGAAAAAGAAATGATTCAAAACAAGAGTCAAATTTCATAAAATGTCTTACATTACATGATTTTCAATGACCAAAATTACTAATTTATAATAAAGTCAGGGGTGTGGAAGGTACCCAATCTCAGGGGGTCCATCAGACCAAAAAATCAGGGGTATAGAGGTGTATTTTCCAGACTGACCGGGAAGAAAATCACAGCCCCTGTGAGCTTTTTTTCTAAATTTCTAAAATTTCGAAGGAAGGGTAGCGGGAGAAAAATTTTCCCTACATTTTGCCACCTCGCTTCGCTCGCAAAAAATCACACCCCCTTTTAAGTTTTTTTTCTGGCTCTCAAAAATTTCGACAAAAACTCCTAAAATTCGCTAAAAAAATCCAAATATTTGCCACCTTGCTTCGCTTGGCGAAAACTTTGCGATTGCGTTTGCCTCGCTCGGTGAGGGGGGTCCGATTTGCCTCAAACCTAGGGTGTCTCCTCATGACCAAAAACTAGGGGGTATTTGGACTATACCCCCTTCCACACCTCTGAATAAAGTGCCTCTGAATTATACTTGTTTGTTTGTGTGTTTGTCGAAATGTTCTTAATTATTAATTTTGAATTATCATCTTATTTATAGTGATTATTGATTGAATTTTGTGTGACGCTCACAACATTTGTGATCTTTTCAAATGAGAGTCACACAGTTGGCAAAATAGAGTCCCGTTTAGCATATGAGATGGCTATATAATGATTACATGCACTGAACTTCACTCACAGCAAACGGTACTCTGTTTTGCGAACTGCATGATTCTTATTTGAGTAATGCAAGAAATATGAATTAAATAAATAATGGCTATAATTTAGTTAGCTTAGTATAAATCAAAGTTATATTAATTTTTGAAATTTTAAGATTTGAATAATTATGCATTTAAAGTGATTATTAAATTCTAATATGTTCAATCTAATATGATTTATTTATTTATAATATTTTGAGATTGCATGCTTAAAATGTTTTCAATAATTTATTAAATTGTTGTCCAAAAGAACAATTGTTTTGTAACTGAGGAAACCAAGTTAATTCACTTAAAGAATATAAGAAATATTTGAATTATCATAGTGTTTCAAATAGAGCTAATTCATTGATTTTTCTTCATTGAGATTACTTTAGTGTGAATTCAGAAGTGATTTATTGAATGAATTTTATTGCGATTCAAAACAAGCTCTCAAAGAGTTTTCATAAAAGAAGTATTGTTTGGGGAATACATTAATGACTTTGGACTTACTATTTATTTGTTGACTTTAGTTAACTAAAGTTAAAGACTAATAAACTGAGCCGAAAATTATTCGCTCCGATGAGACTCATGCGAATGGCTTACCATCTAATGTAACAAATATTGAAATACATGCTATCATTAAAATGAGTGCACCAAATGTTCAATTATACTATATGTGATTGTAGGTTATACCATGGCCATTTATGTATAATAGCTATAAATGAGACAATCTTTGCATGCTTACAACGTTTTCTCTTGTTTCTCAATGAAAAATGATTGTTGTAATGTCACCACAGATTCATTCATTGAAAGCGTTAATCATTGAATGACTTGGATCATAACCACCTGCTGCCCTTACACTGGATGGGAGTCAACACAATCTGTGTCTAACACACAGTCAGTTCACAGCATTCAATCAGTGCTCAGATGTTCACAACTAAAGGAATGTAAGAATAGAGCAGTTATTGGTATAAATACTACTATTTTATTGTCGAATAATTGTTAGAAACATATGTTTTGGTTCTCATTGTTTGCGATATAAGACATTTCAATGAATATGTTTAGAGAAATGGCAAAAACTACTGTTAAGCACATAATTTAGCTCAATTTGAATAATAATAATCTGTAAAATGGACTTATTGATGCAGCTGTCTCATTAAGTGTTGCTTGCGTCTAATCTATGGTCAAAACAAAATAAGAAAAACACAATTCATTTGATGATAAACGAGTTCAGTGGGAGAAAAACCTTTAGAAAATGTGATAGCATTACATTCGAATGACTTAACGTTTTCATTACTTCTATCTATAATTCTGTGCTATTCTATGCTATACTGTCCGCTAATGTATTGTTCCGTTCTGTTAATGCAGACGAGAAATGCAATAATTCTCTACTCTATAAAACTCTTCGTAACGCTTAATGTCGGTTCGATTGGCATCACTTCCCTCACTATTGCCGTACTATTCCTCTACACTATTATCGTCACAATCACTGGTTTTGTTCAGTTTTTTCTCAGCTAATACTCAAACTTTACTCATTTTCACCCTCTATCAAAATCACAACTAAGCTCTCATATGACTATCGTTGAACCAGATATTAGCAGGGTGTATCAAATGCAAAATATAAATTTTTGATAAACTTCAAAAATTATTTTAAATTTTCTTGGCAACACTTTTTATCGATACAAAAACGTGAATCTTAATATAAAAATAATAAATTTGTCTCTTAAAACCTTTTCTGGTTAAAATGCATTGTTTCTATTTCTATATACCCTCTTTCGCCGGTTCAACCGACATGTTGTTTGAAGTCAGTCGCTACGGAAGGGTGTCGTTATAAGTCAGTTTTAACGACATAGCAACTGACACTCATTTGAAATTATATAATGACAGTTAAATTAAAATCAAATTCATTAAAAATAAGTTTTAATCCAAAATAATTGTATTTTAAAGAATTTGAAGACCGGTCCTTATGTTTAACTCAATACTAAAGAATATTTTGATTTAAATTAATCGTTTAATTGATTATTGAATTCATTTTCCTTCAACTAAAAGACGGGTCATTTCATTGAATAGAGTTTAACGACACTGTCGATAAAACTCAATGACTACGGGGGTGTCGTTAAAAGTTAGTTATAACGACATGGAAACGGTGGCCTAGTGCTCAAAAGTCACTTCATGAGTCATAACCACATGTCAGGGTAACCGGCGAAAAAGGGTATACTTAATTCATATTATATTATACTTGGATTTACAATATATTTAATAAAATATTTAATAGTAATCTTAGAAAAATTATTCCAAAAGTATTCTAAAATTACTCATTTAATTACATAAATAAGGATTTTTGAATATAAATAATGATGAAAATGAGAACCTTTCTGCTTGAGCTTTTTATATCAAGGTGAAACTCTATTCTGGAGACTTGAGAGAGAGAGAGAGAGAGAGAGAGAGAGAGAGAGAGAGAGAGAGCCTTATAATCAAGATAGTTTTTTGTAGTTCAACGATAGCAGGCAAGTCAAGTGTGTCTCTAAAATCCCCTAGCCCCAAAAATATTACCAAAACTTATCACTAAAGTTGATTAGCTCAAGAATTTAAACATTTTAACACTCAAATTGGATTAAGGAAAATGTGATTAAAGTGGATTCAAAATTATTTCGCCATTACTATAAAATTTAAGGTTCACTAAATCTTATTTATTTAATAGATAATTTTTGCCAGGTTTGTTTAAATTTTTTTTGACAAAAAACAACTAAGACAGTCATTTAAACATTTAAGTTCATGTCTGTTTATATATATACATATACTCTTGTCGACTGGTACAGACCAGAGCGGTAATGCTGTAAAGAGTGTATTCATTGATGCATGATCTAAGGGTGTGGTCTTTATTGTTATGAAAAACTCATCAATAAATTGAGGGTAAATTCACGGTCTGGACTCGTGTCACAAGTCTATTATTGAGCAGAAAATGAAGGCATTATTGTTTCCACGCATCCAATCATTTCACAATTCATGACAAAAGAAAATTATTACTCACTTTTCATATTGTTTTATGAATTTTTTTTATCACAAATTTCATTTCTTAGATCAAATAATAATTGATTAAAAGTGACAATCAAAAGTGATTCATAAACAAATAGTGTATGGTAAAGCTCATTAAATTCCACAAGACATAAATATTCTTAAAAGGCTTTGGGTCAAATTAATAACATTTATGCCAATAATTTGTAGATTCTCTGAAGTTCACATATCCATAGACCAGCCTTAATCTCATCTCTCTCCAAGGCACATTTCGCCGGGTGGGGTAGGGTTGGGTTGAAAGACAAAACTATACACATTATATAATGGTTGTGAATGCAGTGAAAAATATTCAGTGGTTTTTATAATGTATGGGTTTAGAGAACATAAAGGATAAGTTATGAGTTTGAATTTTGACTCTTTATTTTTTGGCTGAGCGATGGCCTAAATGTCAAGGTTATAAATGAGTATCACTATAGCAATCAAATTATAATTTTATTCGAATCATTTTGTTTCGTGATATTGATCGCAACAAACGATATATTAATATTAGTTCTTGTTAAGTTAGAAATATTAGTGACAAGATAAATTAGTTAACTCATTGTGATAAAGGTCAATTAGATACTTATTAATAAGAGGCTTAAGAAATAGAATTTTTAAATTTTTATTCTGTGTTATTCAGAGCAAGGATTATATGTTTTTCATACAATAAAAGAATATTTGAGAATAAAGTGATTCGAGTGTAGAGTCGAACGAAATCATGAAATGAAAATTCTCATCAAATAATAGTATGAAAGGAATCGATACAAAAGCAAAAAACATAATAAAACGCGATTCATATCAAAATTTTAGACATCATTTCTTCGAGACTTTAACGATGAGATTCGTGAGATTTCAACAAATAACGGAAATGCATTACTTAATGGATCAAATTGAAAATATGGCTAGGTTCTCTTGTTTCATTGTTTTACTTTAATAGAAGAAATTTAATATGTCTCATTAACAGTAATTTAAATAAATATAATGCTTATAACTAGTGATAATCAGGGACGGGCAAGGTTTTTGAGCTCAGGGAAGATCAAGGAAAATTTCTGGACGAGTTTTCTTGTCTACCTCTGGTGATAGCTAAGGAACTAGTGGTCATTTGAATATTCCCTATACTACTTACCAACTCATATTGCCATCCTCATGATCTATATTTGAGAAATTATGGTAATTTTGGCAAATACAAGTATTGTATGATATTTCACCAGCTTTATAGCTAGTATCCAATTAAAAAAGTACCAATAAGTATACTGTAAAATTTATATAAAATCGATTTGAAGCGAATGAATAGCTGACATTAATTCATAATAAATGGGATTTTATTCATTTGATTCGGGGTCTGACTCTATGTTAACGGAGATTAGAGACGAATATTAAATTTTAAACCTAGATTTAGAGCAAATCTAAGTATAATAATCTAAATTTGGTATATATTGTATTTACGGACATATTTATCAATATTATATTTATATAATAACATTCTAGTTATTCTGTTTTATCTCACAAAAAACACTCATCAAAGAACTTTTCAAATGTAAAAATTATTGAATTTCTTTTTACAGTCAAAACTATATACTACATTCCATTTCATAGATGTAGTGAAGTATGTAACTGCATATATAACTTAATAGAAATAACTTTATTAATGTATTTTTTTAAATTTATATAACAACTTGTAAATTTTATATTATATATATTCAATGCGTTAAGCTATAACTTGATATACAATATAACTCAGTAAACATTTACGACTTGAATGCAAAAAATTAAATTTTTATCAAATCATAAAAACATAGATATAGTCAGACATTAAGTCGTTTTTATTAACAAATTCAATATAAATGTGAAGAAATTTTAATAATTTTCGTGACAATAAACAATGGAAACAAACAGAGAGGGAATGAGAGCTGAGATTAATACCTAAACAGCTTTTGAAAGCTGAGTCAATAACTGTTTGACTGAGGGTTAGGTTTTTGAAACGTTAGCGGATTTGGTTCACAATTAAGGTTGTGTCAATTGAATATTCAATAAATTTATTAAAAATTCATCAAAATGTAAATTTAAAATAGCGCCATTTATAAAACAAGAAAACGGTGAGAGCGACAAAACTATATTCGTAAATGTAGAGAAAAAAATTATTACTAATTCTATATGCAGTAAAACCTTCAGATAAGAGAAACATGGGTGGCAAAAAATCTTTTACCTTAATGAGAGGTGAAAATACATGTTAAACATATATTTGATGCTAACCAATCCCTTGATGAGGCTTTTCTTTATTTATTAAGTCACTAATGAGTGGTTTTACGATATTTTTAAAAAGAAGAGTACATAACCTGTTAGATTTGAGCAATTGGAACAACTAGAATCGTTGGGAAGATTATAAAGTAGAAAAATCTGTTTAAGTTCAGGTATTATACATGTATTGTATAAATGACATAATTTGAAATATTTTAATAATTGATAATAATTTGATTCGGAACCTGAAATTGGCAGTCATTCTTGTATTACACTCATCCGAGTTCTATTAAATTCTATTATATTTATTAAGTCTTTATATTAATTTAAAAATCGTACTGGCCTATTTTTGGCGCCAAAAATAAATTCAATAAATATTATTGTATTGAATATTCAATTCAATGAATTTACCAACCCCAGCCCAAATACATCCAAAATAGATGGGAAGAGTCAACGAAAGTAAATAGTCTTTGAAAGACTAGTGCTTTCATAGCAATACATTTGCCAATAATGTGCAAGTTTTCAGTTGCCATCAAAATCTCTTTGCTCTTAAAATCAGAATTTTTGTATCACTGATGAATCAAAATCTCTACAGAATATCCTCTTCTCTTAAGTACAGAATGCTATCAAAGACTTGTATTTATTTCTCCAACGATTGCAATACTCAGCCATTCTATGGATTATACCATTTGGGGTTTCAAAACTTTTAGCGTTTCCTTCGCAACAAGACACTAAACCAGGGTATAACAGGGTAAATCAGAGGTGGTTATGGGGTGCCATAAGGAGTAATATTTTGTCGAAATTTTGTCAAAATACAAATTGTATTATACAATATCAACCCTTAACAGTTTCCTAGCGTTTGGGCTATTGCTTCAAGGCGCTTATAATTTTCTTGTTGATTCATATTAAAATTTTGTTCACAGGGATTTTTGAAAAACTTCTTTGCCTATGATTGATAGTTCACCTTCAAAATTTTAAAAATTGCACATTTATTATTAGCAAGATCAGAAGTATTATCAAAATTTGTGGAGTTTTCAAAACATTTTTAATTTTATTAAAAGCTTTATTATGCGATTAAACTAATGTTTTGCACAAAATGTATCTGAAATGTCAAATGAATATAAAACATGTTTTACATTAGGCTTTCAATCTTTTGAAGGCTTTTGAGCAGGGATGGCCAAGCTTGACGGCTCTAGAGGGGGTGAAAGAAAAATTTCTCAAGGGTATACCTGTATTGTTAAACATTTAAAAAATTCTAAAGAGTGTCAAAACTCCTCGGATTTTAATTACAATTTGTGAGTTCTAGAGGGGGTAAGAGGTCGACCTCTCCCCTTTAGTCATCCTTGCTTATGTATATAAATCAAACAAATCTTAATTTTTAAAAATGCAATGACTAAAGCATTGAACATATAATGAAATTTGCATCTTTCTTTTCCAAGAATAGTTTGTTTTTGGTTTACAATCACTATATTTTGAAATGAATATTGATTTATAAGTGAATGATATGACAGTATTATAATAAATGACATTGTTCAAAATTCAATGCTGCCATCATTAAAATTTGTGCTCACAAAAAAAGAAAACTTTTTTTTAAGTCTCACAAAAAGTTGATTCACTTCTGAATAATTTATCAATTAATTCAAAATGACGACATTATAATCTAGCACTTTTGCCTAATAAATTCAGAGCTAGAATTTGGACTAGCGATTTTACAATATTTTAATAAGTATGACTTAAATGATCCTTTATCCACTAATGATTCAAAGGTATATATTAGGGGATGCTATGTGACCAAAGGTTTCAGTCAATTTTCCGAAAAAATTAGTAGGGTAAATATTTTTTGGATTTTCTAAATTTTTACAAATTATTATACATTGTTCTAGTGGATCATACAAAATGATATTCCATCAAAGTTATTATAAATTTAATCTTTCCTTATAAAAAGTCATTTCAAGTTAATGACATTTTTATAATACAAAATTACAAATTAGAATTTCGCACAGTATACGCTCTAATCTTGCTGTAACCTCCTCCCAGTTGTCAAGTAAAAATTTCACCCAAAATCACCTAACAACAAAGGAGGTACACAAGAGGGAGAGATTTTTAACATTATTGCTATGTCATGATGCTCTGTCAAATGAGATTGGTAAAAGTGGTTTAAATTATAAACATTCTAAAACAATGTTAGATTAAAAAACACAGAATAAATACTAATAGGTCAAAAAATATTTGTTAAATACACGTTACTGAAGTGACTTTTAGCAAGTTATCTGATATTACAATTAGAAAGGATTGAAATTTCCATAAAATAAATTGCAAACTAAAGATGGAATTCGACTCTAAATTAATGGTTATAATAGATCCTTTGTTAGTTCTATAGAAGCATGGGTGCGGAGAGGGGGTATAGCCCAAATTCCCCCTGGTTTTTGAGCTCGAGGAGACCCCTACTAGATTTGAGGCCGAATCGAACCCCCCGTCGAGCGAGGCGACAAAAGGTTTTTTAGCAAATTTTATGAGTGTTTGTCCAAATTTTTGAGAGTCAGAAAAAAGCTCAGAGGGAGCTGTGATTTTTTTCCCGGTGAGTATGGAAAATACCCCTCTATACCCCCTGATTTTTAGGTTCGAGACCTCCCCCCTTCCCCCGAGGTTGACCAGTCTCCGCACCCCTGTATAGGACCCCTGTATATAACAGGATCGAATACTTTACTTTAATGATATTTGACATTCTTTATAATTGGATAAAATGAGGAAATCGAGTAAAAACTTGATAAAATTGAAAACATTCGAACTTTAACTCACATTTCGTTGCTTTTGTTAGAAATTTGCATCTTGTCAAACTAATGTTTTATTTTGTGTTTTCTTTATCAAAATATAATATTTGAGTTGGTAAATTTTGTTATATTACTCTTTTGCTTTGAAAGTAACGACAATAACACGAAAATTATAAGTTAACATTTAATAGTGGAAGGCATCACACTCAATATCATCTTGCAATTCGTGTTCAATGATAAGAAATAAAATTATGACATCACATAACTATCATATGACTTAATTATTTGATGTAATTTATCGAATGAATCGATTGATTTAATTCTATTAGTTTGTGGCCTCTATTCGCTGCTTATAATAGACAGCAATCATTCAATTCATTTGATAAGGAAATCATTTATCGATTAAATCAATTTTAAAACATTAATCACAATTGAAATTTAGAGTAAAAAATGAAAATGTACACTTTATTCACAAACCAGAATTCTTCGATCTAGGGGGATAAAGGGATGGGATAAATTTTCAGTCAATTTCAAATATGATGGTTTAAAATGGCCTAAAACATCACAAATATTGCTTTAAATACAATTATATTTAAGATTTGTTGACTTAATTTCCAAAAATGGCCGACAAAATGACTAAATTTCCAAAAAATTGGGGACTTTTAAGAAATTCTCCCCTCTTGGATACTTCTCATACACAAAATATTCATAAAGCATTGAGCAAGTTTATATAAACGGTAAGAGTCAGCAAATATATGAAAGGCTTGAATGGAATAATATTCAAATAAAATACATTTAGGAAATCAAATGTCATTTGCATTCGATTAACAAATGAAAAGTCATTCTCTTTTAAGGGCCAACAAAACACGCGATTCATATAACATTAGAAATTCTTTTAATTTACTCGAATATAACCCCATAATGAAAATCGATTTCTAAGAGTAAATAAAAAAATCAATTAAGATGTTGCAGAAAGCCTAATGAAAAATTCATTTTCGCCTTATTTATTCTATGAAGTTTCATCAATCAGAGTGAATAGTCTGACTAGTTCAAAGTATAGATCACTTTAAATTCAAATATTTAATTTACTTAGATTAGATTGACTAACGAAAGGCGAAAATTTATAATCAGTTGAGCTTTGATTTGGGTTTTTATATATTAAACATTTTTGGATGTTAAATTAAGAAGAATCATTTTTAAATAGTTTAAAAAATGGATCCAAATATGTATTGAAGAGTGGGTTTTAAAAAATGATCAATTTTATTTTCATAATATTTTCTAAAAACACATTTATATTGAAGCGAATTTGAAAAAAAAGATTTTTTTCTCCGCATAAGTGAGTAGTAGTGCCGTGAAGTCTATACCGCAGAAGACGACGACTTATTCTCTAAGAGCATAGAAAAAAGTGAACGAAGATTTTGAACGTCAGCTTTAGATATAAAATGGTTGAAATCAAGATAAATAGCACTTCGATTGGATAAGTGAACGCACATAACATTCCATTTTTCTTTGGTTCGTCTCATAATTGTCGAACCAATAAATCTCTATTAATATTACATTTTTTAATAAAATTATCGTATTTTCATATTAGATTTGATTTGATTGTATCCACAAAAAAGTTGTTCTGAGCCAGGTTTAGCCGAATGATCTGATAAGTATACTGGTTGATTTAATCCTCTAATGACTGGCAAACACTTAATCACTTAAACAATAGCAAGTTGAGACAATTTCGAGTGATTGTAGAATTAAAGTGATTTTGTCGAGTAATCAGTTGAGAAGAATTGAAATGAGAATAAACTTAGAAATGACTTACTCTGAACGGTCTCTGGTATAGAATCGGCGGAAAGTTTGTTTGGCGACGTCGAGTGCGTTACTCAAATCGATGGGCATTTTCTCAAATTTATTATTCAGACATTCACTTATTTAGAAGCAAATGAATGGACTGTTCGGACGCAACACTAATGAAAACTCCATACAAATTGTATTTAGAAACAAAGCAAAACAAGAGCACCCACATCCTCTGTACTTGTTCTACTGCCAAGTACAAGTTTAGTGTCAGTTGCCTAGTTTATCTGTGGCAAACTTTCAGCCCTCTATAGCTTTTAGTCACATCTACACATATAAGGAGTTTGAGCAGAACAGGCGCTTCACTACTATATGACTTTACTAACTCTACTCTACTCTCACCAAACATTGCAATCATAGCGCAAAACAGTCGACAAAATGTAAGACACAAAAGATAGTGATTTTTCGCACATTCCAACTATATTTAAAATAATAGAATCACAAACAATCAACATAAGTACCCTGTTCATCCCTATTTAAGTTGAACATTTTTATCAAAATTTCTAATAAACATAAATACAATAAGCACAATAAGCTAGAGTTCCATAGAAAGGACATCTATTATTGTTCAGAATAGAAACAGTACTACCAAAATATCAACTCTGTTCCAGAATTAAGTGCAAAATGCTATCAATAAAAATAAAGTCTATATTTCAATCTATCCCCGACTCTCTCTCTCTCTCTCTCTCTCTCTCTCTCTCTCTCTCTCTCTCTCGACACTTGTCTCCTCTTCCGTTGCGTTATATTATTGCATTATATCTGTTGTTTGACTCTGTCCTTCCCTACCATTCCTTTGGGACCATTAGTGAGATTACATTCGCATTGTATGTCACAGAATATATTGTCAGAATAGAAAGCAATGTGAGCAGGGTAGCCATCTTTCAAAAAAAACTATTTGAATTAAAATTCTTGAACTATGTTTGATAATAAATCTACATTGACAACATATGCTATCAAATTTAATGAAAAATGACAGTCAATATAATTAGTGGCCGTTTTTTAATGTAAGCGCAATATTTGTTAAGGTTCGAGGTAACTTTTGTTCGGGTCCGTCACCACTATTATGACTTATACGGATGTAAGCAATTGAAATATCAAAACATAAATAATATATTTATTACAACATTTCTATTTAACTCAACATAACTTCAGACTCGTTGCCGAAAAAAACATTTCTTTTTGAATATTTCACTCTTATATTATATATCAGAGATGGCTTACGTTTAAGGGATGGTTAAATGAGGAATTCCCGCTTTAGGTTTTTAAAGAGTAAATAGGTTTTTTCACCACTTTTGACTAAAGTGTGGGGTTTTAAATGAATCATTTCGACGTCATTTATGACCTGGAATAATGGGTGCCAAGGTACCTTTTAAATTTTTTGTGTTTGACTGGTTATTCATATATGCAAAAACAAGAAATTGATAAAAACAAGCTTTGTCAGACTCAAAATAATAGACATTACATTTAATAGTAGGAATGGCCAAGGGGAGGGGGTGGACCTAACCGCTTACCCCCTCCTGGAGTAGAAAATTTTAGGTTTACCGCCCTCTAAAACTTTGAAAAATTTAACTTTACAGGTATACCCCCTGGTATTATTGGTGAAAAACCACCACCTAGACCCCTCTCTTAAAATTTTTTGAAAGCATGGGTGGTCCGTGGGCGAGGAGGAGATTTACAAAACTATATACTTCTATCGATGTAATGAAAAATCTCGGTGGTCTCATCAACTAACCTAGTGCTCAAGTTCGACGGGAGATTAGATTTGAATAATGTCCTTAACTTCTCAAAAAAGTCAACAGGGTCAAGTGTCGAGTGTATTTTTGTAAATTGATAAATAACAATAAATAACAACTTGGTAGTTGTGGAGCACAATTTCAATAAAAGATATTTATCTCGTTGATGCACAACTCAGTTGACCACAACAGTGGTATTGCCCACAGTTTCGGTAACCACTGCATTAGCTGTTTGTGAGCCATAATTTTGTTAAAATACCCAATCAAAGTATACTGGATATCATGTGACATCCTTATCCCTCTCATCTTCAAATGTCTCAAAATTGACTTTATTTGTCTATTTGCTTTGATAAAGGTAAGAGTAGTTACCGAAGCTCTGGGCAATACCACTGTTGTGGTCAAATGAGTTGTGGATCAACGAGATAAGTATCTTGTTCTTTTATTAAAATTTTAATGTTTTAAATATTTAAAGCGAGATAGATTTTAGGTATGATTCTATAAATATAAAATTATAAAAGAGACTAGAACAATAAAAAAAATGTTTTTGCGAGTAATTAAATTTTTATATTAAATTTCATCCGTAATCTAAAGCGAGTTTTGTTTTGCCATAGATTTAAGAGAAGCAAAAGTGCTGTTCATTTGTGTTGAGAAGCGCTGAAATATCAGATACACTAATGGAAAATACATGTCTTTAATGTGTGTCTGCTTTCACAAAGTTCTGCCTTTGGCTCACTCTTAAGCCTTATTCCAACCGTTTTATTGATGACTAAATAAATTCAAAGAGACGTCTGAATAACTACAAGAAGAGAGAGAGGGAGAGGGAGTGGGAGTGGGGGAGAGAGAGAGAGAGAGAGTTGAGAAGAATTGGATGCACGTTTGTTTGTGATCAGATTTCTTCTGCCGTTATCTTTTTTGTTGTGCACTGGTTTCGATCACTGGAAGCGAAACCTCTCTCATAATGAATAGTGATTCGAATGCAGAGCAGCTTGCTCAGTTATTAACTTCGAAATTAGAAAAAAATATCAAATGGATAAATTTTTTGGAGTGAAATTCTTGAAAAATTTTGAACTCGATCAGAATACCTTTCATCCGATAGTGTTAGAAAATGACCGCATGTTTAATATATTATAAGCTATAGAGCAGGGATGCCCAAGCTCGACAGCTTTAAGTCTAGTTTGTTCAAAAGTTGCTTAAAACCACTTTTTGATGCAAATAAGTCAATTCAATGCATTTTTAAAATGAAAAACACAAATGAGGAACCATTAAGGTAAGAAAATTTTTCATTTTGCTCGGCAGCAATGTTCTATCAGGGATGGGCAAAGAGGTATAGCCCAAGGTATAGCCCCTATATTTTGCTCTCGAGGAGACCCCTTCAATTTGAGGAAGAATTTAGACCCCTCCCAATAATTTTAGTGTTTTTAGCAAGGCAAACGTAAACTTTCCGCCGAGCGAAGCGAGGCCAAAAATTGTTATCTTGGTCCCCCTTTGAATTTGAGTCAGGAAAATACCGCCTGATTTTTTGGTCAGAGGGACGGTCCTTCTAAGGTTGAGGATCTTGCCCATCCCAGGCGTGTATACATGTAATGTTAAGTTTTGAAAAAATCTAGAAAGAGGGTTACGAAGATTTTCGATACTAGGGTGTAAGGGGGGTCGCGTCCAATTCCCCCAAAATGGATTCCCCCAAAAGGATTCCCCCAAAAGGATTCCCCCAAAATGGATTCCCCCAAAATGGATTCCCCAAAAATGGATTCCTCCAAAATGGATTCCCCCAAAATAGATTCTCCCAAAATAGATTCCCCCAAAATAGATTCCCCCAAAATAGATTCTCCCAAAATAGATTCCCCCAAAATAGATTCTCCCAAAATGGATTCCCCCAAAATAGATTCTCCCAAAATAGATTCCCCCAAAATAGATTCTCCCAAAATAGATTCCCCCAAAATAGGTTCTCCCAAAATGAATTGTCCATGATTAGGATAAACACATTAATCTAAAGTTAATTCATCAAGGTTCTTTTCAATTCTTACTAAACGAGCCAATTTCTCTATTATTCACTTTACAAATGAAATATTTTATAATTTTTGTGGTATTATTTGTATCACATTTAAAAAGATTTTATTTAGATATCATTTATATTTTAATAATCAGAAGTATTATAATTGAGCAAGTTTGTCATTTTTAGACAACTTTTCTTGGTTTATCGATTTTTGGAAAAACCATTTTAGGATAATCCATTTTGGAAGAATCTATTTTGGGAGAATCAATTTTGGGGGAATCTATTTTGGGGAAATCTATTTTGGAGGAATCTATTTTGGAGGAATCTATTTTGGGGGAATCTATTTTGGAGGAATCTATTTTGGGGGAATCTATTTTGGAGGAATCTATTTTGGGGGAATCTATTTT
Source organism: Fuscozetes fuscipes (assembly GCA_034702105.1). Taxonomy (NCBI): domain Eukaryota; kingdom Metazoa; phylum Arthropoda; class Arachnida; order Sarcoptiformes; family Ceratozetidae; genus Fuscozetes; species Fuscozetes fuscipes. Next base: position 15,457 of record JAQGCS010001092.1, read on the forward strand.
GGGGGAATCTATTTTGGGGAAATCTATTTTGGAGGAATCTATTTTGGAGGAATCTATTTTGGGGGAATCTATTTTGGAGGAATCTATTTTGGGGGAATCTATTTTGGAGGAATCTATTTTGGGGAAATCTATTTTGGGGGAATCTATTTTGGAGGAATCTATTTTGGGGGAATCTATTTTGGAGGAATCTATTTTGGGGGAATCTATTTTGGGG
>JAQGCS010001093.1:0-15669 GCA_034702105.1 Fuscozetes fuscipes
GCAAATTCCAAATGGTATGCTAATTAGCCGACTCTCTCTCTCTCTCTCTCTCTCTCTCTCTCTCTCTCTCTCTCTCTTTGGAGACATATTCATCTGAGGCCTGGGAATGAGCCGCAGGCATATCACGGACACAGCATTCATATCCAGTACTGATTACCTATTAGATAATACTGTCAATTGATAGTAAAGACTGGCTGTTAAGTAAAATATCAACTTTTATAAATGACACTAATAATAGTTATCATTGCAATACTTACACTCGCCTTCTTGTAGGAGTAATACTACAAATCAGACTCCTTGTGCACGCGGGCGGTCTCCATAACCATTTCCATATCTCATCGTGCAATGAGTTGATGGTTTGTGGTCATCGTCTTATGTGCTCATAATCTACGGCTTCGCAGACTTAAAATTATTTGCAATGAATGTGAATATGTTATAACTTTATTGCACACAATGTAATCAAATGCAATGAATTCATTACCAAATAAGTTATAAAACTTTTCAGACTATCTGACAAATACGCAGAAAATGCTATAAAATTTTGAATTTTCCCAAACATTTTAAGGCTTTTGAAAACTTCAGAGATGTTTAAAAAGAATAAAAATCCAATAAATAGAATATCAAATCGAGTCTTATGTTTAACAACTTTATCCTAAAGAGAAAAACACATAAATCGACATTCAATTGGAAATTCATTTTATTTCCAAAACTCCTTTCAATTGTAAGTGAATTTTCGTTTACTTCGAGAAGTTTTCATTGAAATTGATTTGAAATATCATAGATTAACCAATAAAATGAAAAAGTAGCTCAAACATATCTCAAGCATACAATCCCCAATTGTGTAGTAAGCCATCAGTTTTAAAAAGTTTTCTTTATATGGCTTTTGATTTATTAAGGTTAGCACGCAATTTGACAAGGATCATTCTCTATGAAACAATTTTTATTGTGTTTTCCTCAAACTTTCTCTAAACAAGTCGTAAAAGAAAAAACTATTTTCATCTGAACTCTCGACTAATTTTTCATTTAGTTTTCGCATTTGAAATATTAAAATATAAATTCAGTGGTGAAGTGAATGCATAGTATTGATAGTGCTTTGCTTTGCAGAGCTCACAATTAAACCATATTTGCATTTAAACACAAAAACTCTGATATGAGTGCACTTATTTGCATTGGCACAGAATAAGCACAGAATAACTCCTCTCTGTTCATGCGTTTGTTGCTGACTAATAAAAGCCATTAAATCGCTTTTTATTACCATAACATATGAAACATTGCTTTAAATAATATTATCGCAGATTATGCGGTCTTTTATGTATTCATTCGTTTTTTGAACATTTTATGTACAAATTCATGAGAATCTCCTTTACATTAATGATTCAAAACTAGACAACTCTTTTTGCCATTTTATGGGAGATTTTCTATCAATTTCAATTTGTCCTTAAAATTTAAGCCATAGTTTCAGAATTGGTCTCTTATTTGATCAAAATTTGTCAACATTTTCATCTAGGTTTTCATTTTTGATTAAATTTTCTAATTAAGTCGAAGAAAATTAAAGATTTGCATAAGAAAAGTGATGGTATCTATTAATTAATAGTTAAGTTACAGAAAAACATTATTAAGTTTTATTCAATTTGTTTTACAGATAAGAAAATACCGGTTTTGTTGAGAATATTATTTTTGGTTTCACTCATGAATTTATTTCTATTACAACTCAATAAGTTGTAAGACTTGATTCGAGAATTAATAGTTTGCAAACCATTGGCAAAGTCTGAAAGTGAACTCTACTCTACCGAAAAACTTTTTAGAAAAAAGAATAAAATTCGAAAAAATTAAATTTTAATTGATTTCTAAAATATGCTAGGATGTAATTATTTGTGGAATAGATCACTTAGAGGATTTGCTGAGATTTGTCTGTCTGGCTCATACATCATAATTAAGAGGACAAGATTATTTGGACTTTGCGAAAGTCTCATTTAAAAAGTCTTAATCTTAATTTAAAAGACATTAAATGTGGGTTAGAGCTGGAGTTCGACTTTATTAATCTGTTTTGTGAAATAATCTGAACAAACCTAAGAATAAGTGGTCTCTAATAAAATATTACACGAAAAAAGTCATTATACTTTGTTAGCCATAAAAATAATGTTAAATGCAATAAATACTGAATTATTATTCATTATTAGAGTTAGCAATAAAATAGTGAAAGCAATTAAGATTAACGCAAAAGCATTGCGTTTTCGTGTTATTATAGCCTTTGTATGAATCGGATGACAATTAAAACGACGAGAAAATTATTTTATTAAACGATTTCCTCTGTAGCTATAAGTGAGACCAAAGAGAGTGTCGCACTCATACCTCTGGGCAAAGATGAGTTGCGTGAGTTTATTGCTTAATAGCCATCATTACATCATATGTGCCATCAGTGTTGAACCCCATTCGCATCGCATATTGAAGGCCCACACACACACAGACACTCTTCCATTAGACTCTATCCGCTCTTAACTATTAAATTCTACTTTAGATGAGAAACACTATGACCTCACACTCTATTATCTCTTTTTAACCAATAATTCGATCATTTATTGGTTATATTGATATCATCAAAACAGGAAACGGAAATTCCTCTTTAATCGATTCATTTTCTAGAGAAAAAATCAATTGAATGTGAGGACCAAAGTAAAGGAAACACTTGGGAGGTAATGCTAAGCGTCGTATTTGAGACAACATAAGTGGCAATTATGTAAAGTTAAAGGAGTGGTTCGACTCTTGCCATTTGTAATCTCATGTTCTCTTAATATTTATGAATGACTTATAAAATGGTTTTTCTTAATTCGTGATCAGACATAAACACGTCTTCAGTCACTTTACACAATAATTTGAGTTTACCTCAAATTCTATGTCTTTATATTAAATAATTTTCTGCTAAAAGTTATTGAATTTTCAAAAGTTTTAATTAAAAGAATTGTTGATTAGTTTCGTTTGATTTTTTGCAATTTTGGTGACTTTTAAGATGGGATGGTGTTAATGATGATGGAATATTTGTGAGGGTAATTCGGTTCTAATTAGCGCCAGTGCTCAGCATTTCGTTCCGCAAAATTAACTTTTCATTGAGCTCTTCGCTCGAGTGGTCTGACTCTCGAAGAAATGAGAGAAATGATCTAATGATCGCTGCAAACGCTTCTGATGATTGCTATGTCATGCAATCCAAGATTAAATGTGTAAGTCAATCGACCGATTCATTCAAAACTCTGACTTTCGTTAATTACAACTCTTTTCATACATTCTTCGCATTTTACGTAAACAATTGTTTTCCTTTCGATTGTTTCGATTTTTAGTATTCTTATTGAAAAGTACAACAAAAGTGACAATTCTTTCAGGGATTGATGGCCAAGAGTGATTTTCAGAAATCTCCCTTAGCAAATCATAGGCCATTTCTTTTGATTTTTTATTTTGTTAGAAAATAAAATTCTTTAAGAGAACACTGATTTTGATTGAAGTGAACGCCAAATAATATGCCAAAAGAAATACTATTATTCAATTCAATATATATAATATCAATATAATTCATATTTTGCTAAATAATACTCTTATGATCGATATGTGCTCTTACGAATATTTTTTACTTTAAAACGTTTTGTCCCTTGTTACTGACATTACTTCATTCAATTTAGAGTAAATTATCAGAATAAATCAAATTATTAAATATATTATTGAATGGCATCGCTTATTTAAAAACACGACTAAAGATACTTTTAACGAATAGAACTTAGACCTTACAAACAATCCAATTGTTATAAAATGAACAATGTAGTATAATGTATGAAAATATTGAATTTGTAAATATTTCAATCAAAGTAATCTTTATTTGAGTTTTATTTTATAAAAATTATAGTTTTTATTATTTCAATGCTATTTATTATTTCGAATTTTATGTATTAGTGATATTACCGTATTACTTCACTTTTTAACACATGCCGGTATAAATTGAGATTGGGGATAGTGTCGGTATAATTCGAATTTAGGGGTATGTCGGTTTAAATGAATATTTAATCATATTTTTCTATGTCACCTTTCCCTGCATAAACTAAGTTTTATACTCATAATACACTTATAGCAGCATGCACCAAAAAGTGAGGTAATACGGTATTAGTGACAGTAAAAAAAGAGTGAACTCATTCATTCAATCACTTTCCTATTTTAAGACAATATTTTGAGCACTGGTTGTGCTGTTTTGGATAGCCTTCAATCAAATATTTTTAATAAGGCCTAGTACATTTAAAAAAGTTTATGCTATCTATCACATAAAGTTTTCAGATAATTATTAAATACTAAAATTAATGACTAAGCTTTCCTAAAATTATTTTGATCACACAATTTAGTCCGAGAGAGAGAGAGAGAGAGAGAGAGAGAGATTCCTTTCTGTATAAGTAATGATGAGACGATACTTGACTAAGTCCTTAGTTGTGTTCGGTATTTGGTTTTTGCAAATTTATTCGTCAATAATAATAAAAAGTGAAATAATAATAATAATAATATTGAGGCCACACACAGACTAACTATACAAATATAAAACCACATATCATTTCCCGCTAATAAAATAAATGATAAATTTGATCCTGGTTCTCAGGAATTTGTTGTTAAATTCTTTTAACCCGAGGCTTAAATGAATTGATTGCCGGTCCGGAAACGGAAAATTGTTTTCTCACAAAAATAAGAATTGAGTGTCTCTTAGACCTAATGATAGCTCTGTTTTTGCAATACTTTCGTAGCGTTTTGTGGTAATTTAGTGAAGGCTTCGATTGCCGTTAACTACAATGGCTTATGGGTTACACATCTGAGTCTAGCGATTACACCCGAGTTAGTATTTGACTGGGCTTTTGAGGAACTAATGGTCCGAAAAGAGTGTCGACGTCACGACACATTGCATTCGGCACAGCATCACTATCTCACTCTTCACAGATACTCTATTTGTGTCGGATTACCCAATGATGTATTCGTAGTCAACAAATAAATCATTTTTCAATTACTCATTTAATTAGATTAAACCAACATTACATTAAGGTTCACAACCTATGAGTCAAACCTTATTTAGCAACAAATTATTCATTATTTCGTCGAATATAATCATTTACTCACTAAATAATTGCAATTAAAATATTTTTTCTATTGATTTCACAAAAGTATACATTAAGTCTTAAACTCAAAGATTATAATTTAATTGCAATCATTTAGAGAGAGAGAGAGAGAGAGAGAGAGAGAGAGAGAGATCATTCAAATCCTATTACAAGGATTACTTCCCAAAATACCAAATAATTATATTACTCGTTGATAAAATAGATTGTAAAAAAAAGTTTTTATAAACCAACGAATAATAAATTATATTTACAAATAACAGAATAGACAGGTTAAATTAAAGCATTAATTTTATTATTGTGCTTAGGCGAACTTCTGATTTGAATTAACTCAAAATTTTGAAATATGTATATCTATTATCAGCGATTATAATACAATTCTTATACTGTTTCTGTGTTTTGGTATTTTGGGAAAACACCTATTACAAGAGAGAGAGAGAGAGAGAGAGAGAGAGAGAGAGAGAGAGAGAGAGAAACGATTCACACAAAAGTGAAGTGTGTTTTGAAGCCAAGCAGTCTATTCAATAGAAAAATAAACAAATAGTCAAAAGCGAAAAAAATTATTCAAATATAAAAACCTTTTTATTGAGTGTTTGACCAAATTTGGTGTCACTTCACACAAATGAGTGCTAAAATCTGACGAAAAACTCCATCCATTTGTAAATTTTATTCTCAAATGTATTTTATTTAAGAAGAAATCAAATAATGACTTATTTTGTGAATAAATAATTTAAGACAAAGAGAAATATGATTAATAAAATTCAATATAAACTATAATACAATGAATTTAATAGAAAGCGATTGAATTGAATTGTTTTTTGTATTGATTTATACAAAATCGCAATAATTGTGTATAACTTTTAACTTAAAATCTTTAATATTCTTCTGATTTATATATAACTTGTGATCACAAGAAAAATATTTTATAATTTTATTTTTTATTAAACAATATCTTTAATATTATTATTATTATTGTAATTATGGTCCCAACAAACAAATTAAAGACAAATCAATTTTAACAAAAATTCAACAATAATTCAGTTTAGATTTCTTGGCCTAACTTTGATAGTTGGGACAGGAATTGGTTGGCATTCATTAAATCAGTTGTTCCGTAAAGTATTCGTTTCGGCGCTGATTTCGATTTGTTCTAAACATTAGACACAAACATATTTTATTTTGAAATTGGAATCCAAACAAATGACTTACTTTACAATAGTCTACGAGATTCTGATATTCGATATAATTTCCTCCGCCGACAACAAACACAATGGCCTAACATTTGACAAATAATTATAAATATTTTGAGTCGGAATTCAATATCAAGTTCTTAATCAAAATAATTCAAAAGACATAAAAAGTTTAAAACTATTAGTGAATTCAATATTATATTACATAAGATTTATGTTAAGTATATTTTATTTATTATTATTGAAGATCGCATTAAAACATCAAAAAACTTGAAGATAGAACTCAAGGCAAACACTGGTATAGAATTTCAAACCAATAGAAAAAATGCAATTTTTGTCTAAATATAAAATTCATTAAAAATTTTCTTCAAATGAGTGGTATTTACGAATAAAAATCGCTGTTTTGACGATAACTTAAAAACAGTTTTTCTCTACAATTTTTTTCTTGAAAAACACGTCAATAAGTGATTAAAAAATACATTTTTCTCAACAGTTATAACACTTATAATTCATAACTCCATAAAAATAAATATATATTTGAAATTCAAAAATCAAATGAAATTTAAAACTGCAATAAAATCCAAACGACTAACAAATCAATAAAAATTCTTAAGACTTTAGAAATCATTGAATAAACAAATGCTTTGCCAAGTTCATAGACTATTGAAGAATAAGCTATCTATATTAGGTTGTTCTTGAACGCAAACATAAATATGGCAATGATTGCCGTTTTCGGCACAACTTATGGATTATATCTGATTGACGCCAATCTTTCGCACATTAATAGACTTTCTTTGAAGGCATTTAAATTGTAAAATACATTATAATTGCATTGGTTTTGAGTTACGGCTCAATAATTGTGTAATACATGAGATCACAGATCAGATACTCGATTCAATTGATCAGATATATAAACGACACTATTGTTTTACTAGAAATTTGATATTAATTTAAGTAAAGACCTTTTGAAATCGAATCCAATTATTAATTTTGATTATTGGTGTCAATAAAATAGTCTGAAATATAATCAAAAGCACACGAATTGACTCACGTCTTGAAATGGTGTCCGGTTTCGGTTGGAAACAGAGTCCACAGCTTTAAGCAGTTTTGGATCGAAATATCGGTATTCTTCTGATTCAGGAACAGATTTCACTTCCATGAGAGCGTCCACTATTCGAGTGATGGGAAGCGTATGCTTTTTGACCACCAAATTCTTGACGCCTTCCATAACAAACTGCGATCCCTGAGACATGAGCTTTGAAAACATACTAACAGTTTTGGTTCCGCCCCCCGAATGGAACACATACTGACTGTCCGAAAGCGAGAGTTTGCTTAACTTTTTCCACCGTTTTATATATTGATATGGATTGAGATCACAGCCGACAACTTGCAGTTCGTTCAAGTATTGCGTCAATTCTGTGTCACTTAAAGCAGGTGAACCGCACAGGTATTGAATAAGGAAGAGTCGTAACTTATCTGACGTTAAGCCTGCGTTCGGATCTATAATCAGTTCGAGGGGTGACTTATCTAATACTGCTTTCGACATAATTTTCTCTTCGATTTCAAAATAAATGTCAAGTTTTCGAGTTTTTATATGATCTAGCACAGAAGTGGCAATAGTTGTGTGCAAATCAATCAAACGCTTCTTTTCCAAGAGTTCGGGCAGAGAACTGACAGCTGACGTCAGTTTTGCCGTATTGTCGGACAATAGAGAAATGGCTTCGTCTGCAATATTTCCGTCTAAACCCATTTCATTCTTAAGACGTTTAACCTCCTCTTCTGAGGAACGATATGCCTCGAGTTCTTCTTGTACTGCTTCTGCCACCTGCGGGAAGGGATTACCTTTATTTTGTTCCCAAAACTTATCGGATGGGTTCAAGTCATAAATTTTGAAGTTTGATTTTTTTGGTTTAGAGACCATCGACGAAGACTTGTCTGACTCGTCTATGCGGACCTGATTCAACTTGAGGTCAAGCACATCGTGGCCCAGTGCCTGATATGTCCATGTGTGGTGAAGAGGAGTGGCCATATCCATATTTCTGTCTAAAATGACAAGTAGCGGTCGGTGCAAAGTTAGGGCTACATTCGTGCCGAACAGATCGCCGCCACTGAAAAGATTATTGCGGACATCCCTAAGATTTTCCCTCATCTTTTTATCTAGTTTTTCAGCAACCATTTCGGCGGCGTTCCCTTTGGGAGATCGTATAATGGGTACGACTCCCATTGTAACAAACACTGAGAATAAACTGTCCACTATATGGTCGATAACTAACTCCATGTCTGTGTCTCTGACATCACTTCTATTGATTGCATAATAGGAAATCAGTTCTTTGTCCTGTTGTTTGAGGACAAACATATCGTCTTCGAGTGAAATGAAGTTCAAGTATTGATCATAAACTTTGGTCACAGAATGGGAACAATTTGCCTGAAGGGCGGCAGTGGCCAAGTCCTCCAACTTTTGTCTGGAGACGGGACTAATGAAATTTAGATAATAGTGATCATAGAGTTGGTTTCGGAAGTCCTGACAGATCCTCATTATGTTCTCATCAGTGGGCAAAAGGAAATAGACGGCCGGCACGTCTGGGATGGGGTCTCTATCACTGTGTAATTGCCTACAAATGATTAATCCGTTCAGAAATGAGTTTATATATAAAGTGATAATACATGTGAAGAGTTATTCCCGATTCTCGCAATTCTTTGACTGAAAGGAGAGGGGAAACAATGTCTTGACCGCATCGGTCGTAAACGAATACTTTCCAAACGGGTTCTGTGTTTGAGGTCTTACTCAGCGGTGAATTCAGATTCAAAATTGTTTTCATCGCATCTGAAAATTGAAACAAATTTCACCCAAAAACCGGTCATTTATTTGAAATTCAAATAAAACTCAAAGATTACGAACCTTTTTGTCGATCACGGATTGAGAAGTTTGTGGTCATTTTGGTTTTGTTGTTAAAACTTACTCAACCAACAAATGAATTAAATAGAATGGAATTGAAGTCAATTATAACATAACGTGGAAGTAATCCAAACATAAATAAAAACATTGTCACTAAAAATGAGTCACTGATAGTATTCACAAATAACGTAACGTTTAAATGATTCCCAAAATTATAAAAGTGTTAAACTCTTTGAAGAAATGCCAACAAAAGTGTTATAAACTTTGAGTCATATATGAGTCGTATTTCACTGATTATCACTTTTTCTGACATTTGCCTTAAAATCAAAATAACCCTTAATTTGGATCAATATTGGCATCAATTGCAATGATATTCTCAATCAATACTGAATTTAATTGGAATCGCTTTAAATAAATATCTTTTGGATTCGCAATGAGTGACAGTCATCCGAAGTCGTCGCTCACTTCTTCGACGACTGAACCGTCTTTGGGTGAAGTGAATCACATTTGCATTTTGTCGGACAATTTGAGTGCACTTTATTTAAGCGAAACATTCAGTGATATCACTCTCATAATTGACGGCAATCGACTGCCAGCGCATAGAGTTCTGTTGGCCGCCAGAAGTGACTACTTTCGGGCTCTGCTCTACGGAGGAATGAAAGAATCTCAGGAGAGAGACATCCAAATTAAGGTCACATCTCTTCAGGCGTTTAAATATCTCCTCAAATATCTATATTGTGGTTACATTCAACTCAAGAGCTTCAAAGAAGAGACGATTCTCGAGATATTCTGTTTGTCTCACGAATACGGTTTCGTGGAATTAGAAGCCGCTATTTCTGATTATCTTAAGAATGTGCTGTCCATCAGAAATGTGTGCGTCATTTACGATACGGCAAATCTCTTCCAATTATCACAATTAGCTGATGTTTGCTGCACTTTCATCGACAGACAGGCCCAAGAAGTCATTCGCAGCGACTCTTTCTTTGGACTGTCCGTCTCTACTCTTAAAGAGATGATAAGTAGAGATTCATTCTGTGCGCCAGAAATAGATATTTTTAAAGCTGTCTGTGAGTGGTCTCAACGCAATTCAAGTCAAGGCCCAGAACTGGTCAAAGAAATAATGTCTTGCATTCGATTGCCTTTGATTTCAACAAACGATTTGCTATCAATTGTTCGCAACTCTGGTTTAGTCGATCCGAACGATATTCTGGATGCTATTCAAGCAAAGAGTCAGTCGAGGGATACTGAACTTCATTACAGGGGTTGCCTTTTGCCAGAACAGAACGTGGCATGCACACGCTTTAACGCACAAGTACTACACGGCGAGAATCGAAGCGCTCTTTTAGATGGGGACGCCCTCAACTATGATATGGAGCGTGGATTCACTCGACATCACATCGATGACAGTACTGGTCAGGGAATACTCATAGCTCTAGGCATGCAATGCATCGTAAATCACATCCGAGTACTCTTGTGGGACAAAGATATGAGAGCCTACTCTTATTATATCGAAGTATCGATGGATATGAAAGATTGGGTGCGAATTGTTGACCATACTCAATACCTGTGTCGCTCCTGGCAATATCTCTATTTCTCGGCCCGAGTGGCCAAATATATCCGATTAGTGGGAACTCACAACAGTCTTAACCGCGTCTTTCATGTCGTCTCTTTTGAATGTATGTTCACTAATAAGAAGTTCGAAGTCGACAGAGGATTACTAGGTAATATCATTTTAAACTGTTTTAAAATTCTAATTGATTTGTGATTTAAAGTGCCAAGCTACAACGTGGCTTCTATCAGAAACAGTGCTCTCGTCATCGAAGGAGTCAGTCGTACGAGAAATGCATTAATCAATGGTTTGCACATATTTTGTCAATTAATTCAAAACCAAACCTTTTGTTGAACTGTTAGGCGATTGGGATAACTATGATTGGGATACGGGTTATACCTGTCACCAGTTGGGCAGTGGGGCCATTGTCGTACAACTGTCTCAGCCATTTATGATTGATTCGATGCGTCTCTTACTTTGGGATACCGACAAACGTTCGTACAGTTATTATGTGGAGGTTTCGGTCGACCAACAGAACTGGCATATAGTGGCAGATAAACGCAAAGAGTTCTGCCGTTCGTGGCAGGTCCTCCGCTTCACGAGACGACCCGTTGTCTTCATTAGAATTGTTGGCACTTATAACAGCGCTAATGAAGTTTTCCATTGCGTGCACTTCGAATGTCCAGCACAAATACCAAATGTCGAGACTAATGATTGTGTTGAAGAAATCGCTTCTCTTTTTGAGACCAAAGAAGAAGAGAATGATTCCAATGAAAATCTCAATAAAGAAAATTAAATCTAATTTTCTTTGGAAACAATTCATTCATTGAAATGAGAGCTGAAATTTAATTTTCAAACAAAATTAAGTTTTTTTAAATAATTGATTCGTTATTTTTCATTATATTTATTGCAATCAATGTTTAGACTAAATTAATGTTGAATTTTAAACCGTTGTTTACTTCAATTAAAATTAAATTTTATTTCAAACTATTTGTTATAAAAGTGATTCATATAATTATCCGCTCTTTTTGAGGACATGAGCGCAATCATAGGCCCCGCGAACGACCCTAAGCTTAAGTCCCGGCACATCTCTGACCCTCTTTGCCTCAATAAGGACTATACTATGCTCCTGGAGGTTATGTCCCTCTCCGGGCACATACGCCACCTTTTCCTTACCGTTTGTGAGCCGAACCAAAACACACTTTCGATTCGCAGAATTGGGTTTTTTTGGTTTCTTAATCAAAGTCTTCAAAACAATTCCTTTCATTTGTGGCTTTTTATCCAAAGGATGTCTTCGTTTTACTCTGAATTTAGGTCCAATCAAATGGAATTTGTAGAGAAGGCGCTGTTCCTCCCACTGCTGGGCTGTCGCTAATTCCCGAACCGGTGTTTCCCACCAGCGGTTAGTTTCCGTCGGCGACACATCACTCCGATTGTGACAACTCAGTGATAGTCTTCGCATCAAATCTTCTATGAATGGCTCTGAAAATAGTTGTCTTTAAGTTACTTGAGTTGAGTTAACTTAAGTATAATTCGAAAGAAAACAAAATTTGTTATTACTTTCATTGATTTGATTTAAAATTTCAGATTTTTGTGAATTTAATTTAATTTGATTTAAAGCTTTTGAATTACAGAAGAATTGTCTCCTTATTAAAGACGATAACAACGGAAACATTTTTTCAGTAAATTAAAAGAAAGTTTTTAAAGACTTGATTTTCTCAATCAATTTATCAATTTATCAATTTATCTTGGTTAGTCTTTTAAGCTTTAGATTTAAAGAAAATAATCCTCAGTTTGTTATGAATTGGTTTTAGTTGTTTTGTGAGACACTAGAGTTCACACATAGTATGTAAACATTGAATTTTGTCCCTTTAATTAGTAAACTGTTTATTCAATTATTGACTCATTTATTAATTTGAGTTCATTTGATTCCATTTTCAACAATGTCTTCATTTGTGGCCAATCAGACAAACAGTCAGTTGGATGTGAGCTCTGACACCAATCCTTCCATTTTTGAAGTATTGGCGCAACAAAGTCTCGCCACTGGTCTTCGGAGAGCTGTCAATCACCTGAAGAATGTATAACTCATTTGTATCTTATTTTTGGTATTTGTTTTTAATTGTGTTTTCTCTGCAGATATTATACTCTAATAACAGCCAAAAATTTTATTTTCTTTACAAATATTTCGATGAAATATATCTGTTATTCGATTTTTGTGTCCAATTAAGTCATTTGCGATCATTCAGTGCTTCCTTTTCTGAACACTTTTATTCTCTAAAAAGAGTTTCAGCGAAACCCAACTCTTGTCTCAATAGAAAAAAGTTTTACTCATCTCTAGTATTACTGACAATATTTCCTTACCTCAAGAGTAAAATGGATGCCTTCTATGAGGAATTGAAACTAAAATTAATGGACAATCAGTCGACCACTTATTCAAAAAAGTTAAACATTTTGTTTATGGAAAGCTATCCCACTATTCGTACGATCTTTGAATTGGTTGCTCTCTATTATCACATTAGTTATACCGTCGGCCAAAACATGTATTGTTCGCCACTCCTTAGACTTTCAAAGGTTCGGTTAATTAATTTAGACGACAAAGACTTTCGAGAACAGAGACAGCCTTTTGAGTCAATCGATCCTAACATCGATTGGTTTTCATATTTGGGTAGACTCTCCTTAACGACAACCAAATTGTTAGCGAAAGGCTTCTCAATTGGTTTGTCTGTCAGCGCTTTTTTCATTCAATTTTTGGACTTTTGGTACTCCAGTGAGAGTTCGCCTACAAATTTTGCACCCCTTCCAGTACCACCTCCCCCTAAAAAGGTATTTATTAAAAGTTTGTCGAATTTGGAATCAATTGACTTAAATTGTGGTAATTAAGATTGAAATGGAAATCTCTAACGAAGTCTGTCCGATATGTCTTAAAAGCCGTGAAAACGATACCGCACTCATGACTAGCGGGTAATGAATGGCCACTTTTTCTCTTATTTACAATTGATATTGATAATTATTTTATAGATTTGTGTTTTGTTACTCGTGTTTAATAAATCATTTAAAGGATAATAATCGGTGTCCTGTCACAGGTTACCCATCAAATTTGAGACATCTCATTAAGATCTATCCGCCCGATGGATAGGTTGGACTCAAGTGATATATTTTTAAGTTTTCATAAATTTGTATTTTGTTTGAAATTAAAGAGGGAATCGATTGGATTTATGTATTCACTCGATAAGTGTTAACACCTTTTGTTAGTTTTCTCAGTATTTAATGTTTTGTTGGATAACATTTCATAACGATATGATTCATAATACATATAAATAAATAATTTTTGTGTGAAATGAAAGCTTGAAATTAGGTGTTTGTGTGGTATGTATGGTATATATGGTGTCAACTCATATGAATTGATTGGCCAAACATTGCAATTATTGAAAAACCGATCAAAAAAGTCAGACTTCTGACTGGGAAACGCATGACTGAGTCAAACAAATGGCAAAAGTTCTCAAACCTCTGCCCTTCTATTCAAAAATGTTATTCAAACTATGCTTTCACTTTTAAGTTTGTAAAAAGTAGTGTATCTTTCATTTAAATTAATCAAAAGTAAGTAATGTTTACATTTAAATATTATTTTGTTATCTTCTTTAAGTATAACCAAGGGGGTAGATGTAATACATGATTATATGCAGATAGAGTTTTTAATGTCAAGTTGGGAAAAATTCCCCTTGAAAAAAATGCGGCCATGCTAAATCAGAAAAATTGTGCAGAGTTTGATCACTTGATAACCATATCAATAGTAATGCATAAACTGATACTAAAAGAGTTTCACAGCTCTTAAATACTTAGCATATCTTCAAAGCAATAAACAATTTTTCGTAAATATTTGGTAAGATTTGTTGGTCAGGACAACAATTCAAGGTTAAGGACATAGATATACATCCTTTTATTGTTTGCTCAATAAATATATTTCCAAATTTATGTTTGACTTTCATATCTCAAGCATTTATCACAAGTATTGCAAAAACGGGTCACTGGAATACATTTTTGTCCGCTTTTAGTCCATTTTATTTCATCTTTTATTACTTCTTAATAGTTAAGACATTTGAATGAACTACTTAGTAGTCTAGCACAAACACAAATTACTAACTAATTAGCTTTTGTTGACCACATTTGTGATCCAATTTTACTTTTCTTTTGAAATTTGAAAGTTCTGTGAAATTCTAAACAAATTATATTCTTAGGAAAGCGAAGGGTTAGAGAACTCACAAATATTTATGGAATTCAGAGGAAAATTTGTGTCCAAATTATGTGCTAAACAAATATTCTTTGTTTTAGAGATTACGCTCTCTTTCAACCATAAAATCAAAAGAAATTCTTATTTAGGAACCAAAATATGCAAGGTGTTAGTCACGTTTTGTCTCAATTCTTAGAGCAATTATTTATGTTTTTAAAACTGCACGTTGACTTTTTTGTTGACCTCACTCGAAATCCCTGGTTGACAATAAAATTTGAGTCTTTGACTCTGGAATCCAAGTTTAAATGAGATTAATATTTATTCTAAGAGATTTTTAGTCACAAAATATAAATAATAGACAAATAAAGTACTATATAGTCATTGAACTTCCAATTGATTCCTAGAACTGATATATATTTGTATCAGTTGTTAGAATCTTTTATAATAAATGTTTACTTCAGTAAAGATTATCTCCCGGACTATAAAACCATTCAATCAGTATGTAATACACCCTAAATAATATTTCGAGTATAGCAAGTAAGTGACCATTTTAAAAATATTCCCTTACCAAAAATTTATTGAAGCATTTTGAATCCAAATTTTTGATCTATTTTGAAAATTGAGTTCTTAACTGTTTGTATCCATTCTTTTATCAATAACTAGCTTTGACTCAAAAGAGA
>JAQGCS010001094.1:0-15669 GCA_034702105.1 Fuscozetes fuscipes
GAATCCCATAGACAGAAATTTCTTTATAAATTTGGAGAAATTTCTTGCCTTATTTTCAAATTTCGAGAAATTTTTAAGCACTACTTTGAGCATAGAAATTGCGATTTCAAGTAAGTAGAAATTTGATAATGGTAAAATACAAAAGAATTCTTGAGATCTTGATTGCCAATTTATATAAATTATTATTGTTTGTGAATGGCCAAATTGTAATCAAATATTGCTCTACGTTTCTATTGTTAGTTATATTAATAGACTTTTTGGAATAAAATGGTGTAATAACATTTCATCGTGAAAGAAATATGAGTATTGTTGAAGCTTACCTTATCGTGATTAGTGTTGTGGCCATCATTTGTTTGATTAGTGGTTTCTTTTCCTGAAGTGATTTGAATTCCGTTACTGTATGTTATGACTGAAGGAAAAGAAAATCCAGTTTTAAATATAAACAAGATTTCACATAAAATATAAATTTAATTAAATGATTAATTACTAGAATCCGTCACTTTAGAGAACTTTGCGGGTCGACAACCCATAACTTCATGGTTTTGCTCTTAATGGGAAATACTTGGGGTAAACAACAGTCTGGGTGATTTGATTTATCACAACATCTAAATCCGTAAAATCAGATAATTTTAGACTTTATTCCGCGATATATCATAAGTTAACTGAACTGAAAGAAAATTTTATTTTGAACTCATTTGAAATAAAAAAAAATACTTATTCATAGAAAAACATAAGAAATTATAATTTATTTAAGTTTCCACTAATGATAGCAATAATTAAGTTTATTATGATTTGAGTGAATTGCGGCAAAAGTATAGATTCTGTTTTCAATTCGAGAGATTGTACATCAAAAGTGTTGTTGAAGTTTATGTTGTCGTTTATGTCACCACTGGATACCATTCGTTAGTTATATTTGATTTGGTGTACATTTGGTGTATGTATTGTATATTCTGTTAATGTTTCTCAAAACGCTCTATACTTTTATGTTAAGGCAATCATTAGATTCATCGACAATAAACTCGATTCTAGTAATTATTGCATAACTAATGATAGCGAATGAAACAGATATGCATTGAATGCTCTATTTTTCCACCATTTCAATCAATTTTCAACCATTCATTAGAATTTGAATAAATACCTGATTTTTTACCTAGAACTCAATCTCTCAATTATTCAATGTTGAAGTATCTCTTGATTTCTTACTCAAATATTTGACGATTCTTTTCATTTGACATAATCACTATAACAGAGAATTCATTTCTTACTTAAGAGTTCAAAAGTTGTTTTCATCATTTGCTCGAATCTTTTTTTACTTATCGAGAAATATGAAACGACTACATCATATAAAATAGATATAGAAATTGATTTAAGAGTTTTCTATCAAAACAAATACTTTTAATTTTCCACAAAAAGATGTAAACAAATAAAACTCGTCTTTCAATTGACTTTTACGTCAATAGACTTGAAAAACAAGTATTGAAAAAATTGTTCGCATGCCTAACATATTAATACTAAAATATCAATGACATCTCATTAACAAGATGACCTATCTCATATAAGTACCCGGGGCCATTTTCCAGTAAATTCCAAGAACTCGTGAATCATGTTTTGCACAGTGTTTGCAATCAAAGAATTTCAAAACAAAATTAAAGTTCAGAATAGAAGTCAATGTTTAGGCTTTTCTCAGGCCCATACCCAACCCAACTCGATATTAAAAATCTGCAAATTTTAAGCATTCATTTTCATATAATTTTTCATTTTATCATTTTAAATTATTTAAGAATTCGTTATAATATTACGAACACTTTCTAAATTTTCAACTACATTTACGAAGTATATAGTTTTGTCAATATTCCCCACCCACCAAATTTCGAAGATTTTTTTCGCGATTAACTGAAAATTTATATAAAATTAAATTTATTAAAACTGAAATCAATTTCATTAATCACAATTAATAGCTTGATTCAAGTTTAATTGATAGAATTTCACTTTTATTACACTTTTTTTACATAGCCCATACATATTCTCATAAAGCCAACACAACCCATACCCATATCTCAGAGCATAAACCCAACTTTGAGCTCTAGTTTAGAATTTGTTGACACGGTTTGCATCGAAACTGCTATCAAAAAATAGCAGTCTTTCATCCAATTGGAGGCCAACAACAAAACAGTGACAAACAATGTGAAGATCACATCCGTTTTAAAAACAACTATTTTAGATTTTCGACCAGTGCCAATTCAGTGCCATTTCAGAGCCAATTCAGTGCAAATTCTATCAATTTATTCAAATCTTCATCTGACTTGTTTGACTTTATTTTGAGTAATCATCATATCATAAGAGCATACAACATACTTTGTTAAACTAGCATGTGACTTTTTTATTTTCTTAACTTTAGTGGTGATTTATTTGGGATTCGTTGTCATCTTTATATTCTACAGAAGAGGTAACTTATGTTTAATAATTGTCTTCAAATTGAGCGCAAATTTGCAAAGAATATTGACATTGAGTGAAGTCATTTAATAGTGATTTTATAGTGACCTCTAATGTTTGTAATGCGAAAGTGTGTACAGAATGGGCACAGAATTGTCTGCTTTTGTGTTGAGTGAACACTAGATGTCGACCAAAATATCATTTGAGAGGAAAGAGTCAACGAATCGATAGTTGAAATGAGTTGGACTGACGTCACTTCATATTACACGTATTGGTAGTGACTGTAGTGAGCCTTCACTGAGCCCTCTGTGAGCCCTCACTTCCCGTGAATCGATTTGTGGCAACGCTTTAATTAGAAGTGCGCTCAAAAGTATTCACTACTTATTTGTTGCCAACACTTCCAAAGACCGCAATTTAAGACAATTTCTTGTGAATAACATTTAATGGCTTCAGATCTGACTAATAATTCAACAGTTAATTGTCTTCGAGACAATTGGAAGCAATTCGTGTCCTGATAAAAGACAATCTGACGGATCAATCCATCGGATCTGTTGTTGTCTTTGTATTCAATTCATAATTCATTACAAAATACAGACTAAATGTACGCATAATTTGTTTTTCATCTCATTTTTGGTAAGTTTTGATTGGATTTAATTATTTTTCACTGAACTCTTGAGTGCGGTTTAAGGTACCGGTCCTTTGATATGCTGTCAATGCGTTCATTTGATTGTATACATCGATTATGCTTTCAATCGATTTGAATGACTCCTAATTTGAGTCAATATTTAAGGACTTTATTACAAAACATATTTTTGTTTTGTTATCATTTTTGAAAGTATATCATCGGATCGATTGTCACGCATTCACTCCTCTTGTGATGGACTTCGCGGATCACTTACGCAATGATTTGGCAATTAATGATATCCTCGTCGATCAGATTTCCATCTGAGATGTAAGGGTAGTGTTGAGGCAGAGCTCGCATTGATTTGAACCAATATAATGAATGTCTTCGCCGACATTCAATTCATTTCTATTTTCAGATCAAATGATTTAATTAGTCTTTGAATCGAATGTTTTGCTCTGCAATGCAGTAAATGTATGGCATTTCCATTCATTTCCATTCAACTCAAACAACAATTAATAATATTTTGCAAAAACAAAAGTTGAGCTCATTTTGGCTCAAATGGCATTCTTTTGCATTAATTACTGATTTACTAAACGATTAAATATTTGATTAGTCATTAGAGAAATGTTTTAACACTCAAATGAATATTAATATTTGAGTTGAAAATCTAAAGTCGAGTCTATTGATAGGTTTTGAGCACAGAATTCATTGCAAATATTCTCCAGATATGGATCTATCGATCGATAAATTAATTATCTTTAATAGAGTTTAATATTTAATCGCTGATAGTTTGAGTGAAATTTAATTGGTTTTTGTCGAGGCTTTAACCGCTTCCAACTGAACCAAACCAAACTATGTTTGAGGTATTGACCAGTTTTTGTTTTTACTTGGTCATTAATCCCTATTATCAACACTTTCTTAAGTTTATTTCACTTTTAAAAGGATTGAAACAAATGTTTATTTGAGATATTAAACGGCTTTGAAATAACTAAATGAAGAATATAACTAGGGTTGTCTGTATTATAATCAACTTTACATTAAGTAAGGCATCCTTTTATTGATATTGTGCCTAATGTTAACATAGACTATATTTGTTGGGACACAATCAGGTGCTCCAATTTAGTTGATGTGCTCCATATGTGTTACACGACTTGCATTAGAATCAATAAATTTGATAGTATTTGACCTGAAATTGTTAATTGAATTTATAGTCTACTTATTAATTGATTTTTGTCTGGAGTTTAATTGAATGGTTGTCTCAAACTTTCTTTTGTAGCATTCAATGACATTAAACTCTGAAACTCTGTTTTTTTGAACTAAATTTTAAGAACGAGTCAATGATTAGATTCAAAGAGATATGATATCGTTTGGCACACCATAAGTGAAGAGTCTATCCAAAAATGTTATTCACACTTTTGTTATCTCAATCTTCAAAAGAAAAACTCTTTGTATTTAAATGTTGAGACCTTTTTCTCCTTTATTTCAAGGTTTATAATGAAAAATCACTTTGAAGTTAAGCTCTTTTTAGATTCTTGGTATTGCAATAATTATTGTTGCTCAGCATAAATGTTATCGGTTACAAAATGAAATGAATTTCGCAACTTAATTGTAATTACCAGGCTTAGTATTTTTCGGGGATTTCAGAAGAAATTAACTTTGACTAGATTTGGGGAATTAAATTGTATCTATTTTATCACTATTAAGAAAGGGTCGTAAATACGAAGTTATATTGTCCCAATTTTAAATTATTTGAAAATTCGGGAAATTCAAAATATGGTTATTTTCTCCCGATTTAGGCTAAAAATTTTAGGAAATTTTATAAGAAACGACAATTTATGTCTTTATTAGAATTATAATTGTATTTCAGATCAATATTTTATGAGTACAATTATATTGTTCTTAGCAATTATGTGGTTTAATCTTTTGATACATAATTGGTAAGGTGATAGTCCGCTATTTTTTTGCGTAATACAAGTTTAAACAAGCAGAAAAAGTTATATTTTTATAAATAATTTGTATTTAGCTCTGACACTGAGAAATAGTGAACCAAGACCGGTGAGAAAATCGAGACCGTCTTAAGACTTGGGAAAATAATTCCCGAATTTATTTAGAATTTTACTGCCCATATTTTTATCTCCCAATTCCTGACCAATTTTAGATGTTTTAGTTCCTAATTATACTAAGTCTGATAATTACTCCTTATAAGTTAGAAGTGAGTAATTCATTATACAGGGATGACCAGACGAATCTAGAAGGGGTCTAGCCCCGTTGA
Organism: Fuscozetes fuscipes; assembly: GCA_034702105.1. Lineage (NCBI taxonomy): Eukaryota > Metazoa > Arthropoda > Arachnida > Sarcoptiformes > Ceratozetidae > Fuscozetes > Fuscozetes fuscipes. The sequence goes on from JAQGCS010001094.1 coordinate 5,331, forward strand.
AGACCAAAAATTTCTAGGGATACCTGTAATGTTAAACTTTTACAAAATTCTAAGGGGGGGGGGTTAAAACTTATTGCATGTCGTTGAATGAATGTCGCTTTTCGACTCTAGAAGGGGTATGAGGTCGACCACCCCTTTGGCCATCCCTGAGTTATAGTTTGGTAATTGTTTTTTCTCATCTTGTTTTTTATGACAACTGAACAAGATTCCATGAGAATCAATAAGGTACAGGTGTTATAAGTGTTGCCAGATATGTTTAAATTGATTGCGTCAGAGGTAAGTGTGAAAATCAAGTACCAAATGAGTGTCAAAACGCCGGCATTTATTACTTTCAAGCCTTGATTTTATCAGAGCCTCAAATTTGTTTTTGATTTGAGGCTAGAATTACAACTATTTGTGTTTAAAAGTGATTCTCTGAGCAGTGATTGGAGGGGTTGTCACTCAGTGAACACGTCTTTCTAATAGATGTTTAATATTCTGCGAATGTTTGCTCAAAACCAGACCCAAACCGCACTCAAGAAGAGCACATTTTTGCAATAAATTTTAATCGTGGTGTGATATGTCTCAAAACCGGTACTTTACCATCAATTTAATGTCGATCTTTCTCTTTGTCTTCTTCTTCAGTGAAACGACACGTCTTTTATCGTGAAAAACAAATTAATAGTTTTTCACAACTTTTTTATTCGTCGAAATCGTTGGAACGTTTTGGTCGAATTGTGTTTAACTTTAAATCGTAACCAAATGGTGACCACAATGAGCGGCGGTTCCAGTTTAGAAAACATCAGTGACATCGACAAACCAACTCTTATGGTATTCGAAGATAAGGAGTACCATAGTAATATTTTAGACAACCTAAATATGCTTCGCAAGAACAAGCAGTTTTGTGATGTCATTCTTCACGTGAGTAACCCTTTCATTGTTTTATTAGTTTTATGTCTGCCCATCAAACTGACCGAATGTTAAATGTAATTATCATTCGGCGACCAACAGTGGGTAATAGCAATGACTGGATAGTGTGTATGACAGACCTGTTTTAACCTAAGCTCTGCCAAAGAATAACTCCAGTAATAGTAATAGTTGCAAAGCGAGTCATCTCTTATTGAATTTTACATAAATTGTCGATCATTAGGTTGGGAACTATCAGGATATTCACGAGTTTAACGCCCATAAAGTTGTGTTGTCGAGCGCCAGTCCATACCTTCTGGAGCTTTTCACGTTTGACACGACTCCTGGCGTAAATCAATTAAAGCTCTTGAACTGCAATTATGATATCGAAGCGTTTGAATGTGTCATTGACTACGCCTACACCGCAAGACTGGAAGTCCCCGTCGAGAAGGTCAGAGATGTTTATGCCATCGCCACCCGCTTGAAGATGAGTTCGGTTGCCTACCAGTGCGGCCAATATTTGTTGTCAACTCTGACGCCTGAGAATTGTCTAAACGTTCGCTCGATCCGAGGCGTTCTCAACGACCAGTTCTTATTGGGTTCCGTCGATAGTTATATTCGTCAGAATATGTTGGAAATCGTTGAAAACAAATGTTTAGATTCTTTGTCCAGAGTTCAGGTCGAGGTTCTTCTCAACTCAGATGAGGAGAGGGCTGCCATTAATGAGAAACATGTGTTCAATATGGTTAACGAATGGATCCACACTTCATTCGATAGGGAAGAGTTGAATGTCACCAATATTTGTGAGAAGATGTTTATGCTTTACTTAAACAAATCCGACAAATGTCTTCACGATTGCAATGATATTGAAAATGGAGCCACCGATGACTCAGATCTCATTCAAGACTACAAAAGAGAGTCGAGAAAGTTGTCATTTATGCCAAAACTCCCCTTCGAGGCACAGAATGGACATCAGAAGAAAGCTTCTAAAGCTTTACCATCAAAGTCGAGGCAATTCATGTTCACTCGATCTGATTCTGATTCTTCCCTCTCATCACTCGCTGATGACGACAATGAATCAGATTGGAAAGTGCTGTCCGTTTGTGTTTCGGGCAAACATACTCTTATTGGTCTGATTATTGTTTCGGGAAAGCTTTTCGTTCTTACGGTTAAATTGCGTTTAAATTCGCCGATGAGTTCGCCCAATAATTCGAGACACCATTCACTCGATAAGCCTGAACTCTATTGTCTGATTGCGCCGATGAGCTCTGCCCGATGTGCTGTAGGAACGGCCGAATTCGACGGAAAACTTTTTGTTTGCGGTCAGTCACATTTTTAATAAGATTTGGGATTTTCTTTAATTGATTTTTAGGCGGTTATGATAGAGGGGAGTGTCTCAGAACTGTCGAGGCTTACGATGAACCCCGAAATAAATGGCAGAAATTGGATCCAATGCTTGTCCCGCGCGGACGCTTTGACATCACTGTCGTTGACGGAAATGTTTACGCCATCGGAGGTTTGATTTAGTCTTTAATGAATTAATTAAAGTATTAATTATTGTTTTAAAGGCTGTGACGGACAGAATGAACTAAACTCTGCAGAAATGTTTGATTCTCAGTCGCGTTCGTGGAAACCAATTCCCAACTGTCCGATTGTTCGCTCCAATGCCGGTAAGAACCGAACAATTTTTTATCAGTTAAATGGGTATAAAATGAGTAGAGTGTCGAGCGGTAAGTAGTCAGTGGTTGGCATCCAATGGTTCTGAATATTTGCCAAAACTTCACAGTTTTCTGTTTTTGCAGAAGTGGTGTTCGACAACACTTTGAATTCGTATTTGATTTTGTTTTTAAGACAATTTGTATTAAACTTAAAATGATTTACACTTAAGAATATAATCGATATTTCCATTCTTTCCTATGATTTCAGGTTAAATGTCGGGATTGAGGTATGTGTTAAGACCTCTTTGATTATGAAGTGCAGCACATCTCTTGTCAATACTCATCCGTCTCTTGCAATCCCGTTATCTTATGATTTCTTTGTTCTAATTTATTATTTGTTTGTCTCATAACTATTTGAATGTGTTTTCGGGATTGCAATTGTCTTTCGTGTTATCTAATCCTTAAATTGATCACAACTTCATCGGTGGTGAGTATAATAAGCTAAAAGTCATGACTGACACAATTTGGTGCCAACCCATACCTGATTCAAACTAATTGTTACGAATGAATGTCGCATTTGATGCGCCCTCCCCTTAAATATATCCTAAATTGAGATGTTTTACAGGCGTTTGCAGTATGGACGGCAAAGTCTATGTCATCGGCGGCTGGAATGGACAGCGAGGACTCACTCGATGTGATGTCTATAACCCCACCACTCAAGAGTGGACAGAAACTCAACCACTAAATACAGGTAATGAATAATTTGTGTTGAATTTGATTTGGAATTCTAACCCTTTGACTATTCTTAAGGTCGTTACCAAACAGGTGTCGCAGTTCTCGATCGGGTTATATATGCTGTGGGAGGCTGTGATTCGTGGACGTGTCTAAACAGCGCTGAAATGTATTACAACAACTGCTGGCAATTGATTGCATCACTACATACGGCCAGACGAGGCTGTGGTGTCATTGCTTTCAATGGTAAGATATATGCCATCGGAGGACACGATGGCGTTCACGCTCTCTGTTCGGTCGAAATCTACGACCCATCTACTAATCTGTGGACTTCTGGACCTCCGCTGACCAGCTGTAGAGCTAATGTTGGGGTCGCAGTTGTGAGGGACCGACTCTACGGTCAGTTGACTTAAGGAATTAACATTAGATTTGTTATAACTTATTGTTTGAATGTTTTAGCCGTCGGAGGATTTAATGGCAAAATATTTCTGAATACCGTCGAGTTTTTGGACCCAAAGACCAACGAATGGACCACATCTTTGTCTAAGTGTGACATCTCTGGTGATAATGAAGCGAATGGTATGAATCATAACGAAACCAATGGTAGAGAACACAACAACAACGAAATCAATGACAAATTAGATGTCATTTCTGACTGCATGGGTGGCGACGGATACAATTTTCCCATTCATTCCAAAAAAGTATCGCTAAATAGTGAGCCATTGGTCGAAGTGGAAGAGACCACAGTCGGCCACTAACTGACAGCACTTGTATTCCGATTTTCTTTTAATTTATTTGTTCCTCAACTTTAAAACAAACGTTTTTATGAACTTTAATCGAATTTTCACTAAATGTTTACTCAATTTTTTCAATGCTTTTAATTTTGTTTTAAGAAAACATTGAATAAAGTTTTGATTTCCACTCAACCTATCGTTTCATTCATTTGTTTTGATTCTAAGAAAATTGAATATTTTTCGGTTTTTCAATAATTAGTATTTGGATAGAAGTCAATCGAATTTATGTGTTTCTAAATCGTTTCAAATTGTAATACAAAATGAACTCAAATTCAGTGCAATTCTGAGTTTGTTTTTCAAATGGAAAATATGTGTCGCCTATGAGATGATGGAACGGATTTTCGACCACAAAATTATAGCCATTCGGACCGGATCTACACAGTTAGTCGCTTACATAGTTACTTTAATATAAATGAACTATGTATTTTATCTAGGGGTGCCAAGCTCGGCGGATCTATGGGGGGTCTAGGGGTAATTTTTCAAACTTTTCCTAGGTGATCTAGGGGGTAGTTTTACCAAAAGTGTCTAAAAACCTCTTATAAATCGGTTCTAGCGTTTTTGAGGCATTTTTAAGGAAAAAACACAAAGAAGCATCAAAGTAAATTTTTTTTGCCTCACTTCGCTCGGCGGCTCGCAGGGTATATCTTCAGTGTCAAATTTTCAAAAATTCTAGGAGGGGTTTTGCAGAAGCATATAGGAAATGAACAAGGGACTAACTGTGTTACACCCATTCGGACCTTTGTTTGCAGTTTAACTGTAAATATTGTCCTGTTCTAATAAATATAATAGTATGTATAAAATATCCAAGTTCCATTCAATTATCACCAGAAGTTGCTGAGATCCAGACCAAACCTAATCACTTGACGAGCACTGTATGACTTAAAGGCACTTAAACCAATTTATTAATACTATTTATAATTATTATATTTAATAAATTAAAACCAATTGTTTGATTATTTTTTTTATTCAGTTAAACTTATTTTGATTTGTCATAGATTAGTTTTGAGTTAAAATCAGATGTTTAGTTGTTTTTAATAAATTATTATGAAATACAATGTAATTATATGCGGTATTTGTGTGGAGAATATAAACATTGAAGTACTGTAACACTGAATGTCTATCAACTGATTTGTTGTACAATAAAATGGTTAATAAACATTGTGTTTATGACAATTGTGAAAGTGATTCGAGATATTGGGACAGGGATTACATGAAAGGTTTGATTGCATTTTCAATTAGATAAACAATGAGTCAAATTGTGTTACATTTGAATGGTTTAGGCGTTTGTTTCATAAGATTTCCAAATCCTGTCACTCATAGGCAGAGGTGTCAGCAATGGGTGTATGCATGCGGTCGACCCGATCTCACCATCGATTGTGTCAACGATAAGACCTATATCTGTTCGAAGCACTTCCTCGGCGGTAACGGTCCGACAAAGGAGAGTAAAGATCCACTGCCACCACAACAGGTATTGCTTGTGAAGAGGCATTTCCAACAGTTGTCCAATTGTTTTGTTTTGACAGCTCTTGGAGGCCAACCTTTTATGTGAAGCGACGCTCAATTCAAATGTCAATAAATGCGTTAATATCTCAGCCGAGTCTCAAACTAATGATTATCTGAACTTAAACTTCACTCAAACTAATGAATCGAATTTAATCACAAATATTCTGAACAAAAATCAGACTCTAATTAATGAAAATTCACTTCCAATCAATTCATCCAAACTTTATGAGAGTTTGTGTTCCAATCGAAGTCTTACCACTCCTTCAATGACTAAAGAGACAAATGTTGTCGACATTGACAGCAGTGATAATAGTATTGAATTCTGTAACGAATTTATGAGTGAATCCTTATTATTGCCGACCATTTCTTCGATTTCACCGCAAAATTCCACTCAAATAATGTCGACTGAAATTAACACTAAGACTAATCCAGAAGTTGTGAACACATCTTTGCCTTTAATATTGATTCCGCCCAATAGCCAGTCCATCGCTCCTACATTCTCAGGTGAGTCATAGTTTTAAAGATAATCAAATTCGTTATTATTTCTTGATTTCAGTTCCAATGATGACATCAAATACAAAAAATTGGTTCAAACAACTCATTGAAAACGAATTTTGTCAGAAATTGAGTCACTTTGGTGTGAGTCTGGGCCGAAGTGGACAGCGCTTGACATTCAGCTCAATTGAGGGCACAGTTGTGGAAAAGCAGTTAATCGTTGATATAACGGGTCATTTTGATGTCAAAGTATTCGGTCTTTCGATTTGTGCCAAAAATGAATTTTATAAATCGCTTCCAATTGTAATACAAAATGAATTCGAATTCAATGCAATTCTGAGTTTGTTTTGCAAATGGAAAGTATGTGTCGCCAACGAAATGACAGAACGCCTTTTCGACGACAAAATTATAGCCATTCGGGCCTTTGTCTGCAGTATCACTAATACTATTCGCAGCAGAAATTGTGAACTCCTTTTAGCAGAAGGCGGTCCCATTCGATGCAAATCGTGTAGAATTCTGTTGAACAGAATCAGAAAATTGAAGAATTCTAAACTTGTAAACAAAACCATTAAAAGCTGATTAATTTTGAAGACATTGTATTTTAGAAAAAGACTTTATTTCACATAATTTAGCTAGATAACATTTACAGACAAGATGTGCACATCACAAGGGTTAGAGACAGACTGCATGTATTGAGCAGTTATTGCATACCAAGTAAAGTATGTGTAAATCATAACAATTTTGTAATCATAAACATAAAAAGGAAGTAGAAATACTTTTACCAAGCAGATATTGGACGCCTACAATTTGTTTCTTTTATTGACTGATTGTTCGATCTGTTGGACTGTCCCTCAAATGCATGGAACCACAAATCAATTATAGTTGACTATTGAACTACCCCAACTATAACCTTGGCAATTAAATCAAAATCATATGGTTGGACACCGAATGTAATCAAAATGTCGAATCATGAGAATTTTGCACCAGGGCCATTATATTTAATTATTTAGTCAAATAATTTTATATGATCACATTGTCACATTATCTATTATAATTATAATTAAGCTATTGTTATGCAGAATCCAACTACTGTATATGATTTTGATTTAATTGCCAAGATTATAATTCGGGTAATTGAATAGTGAGATGAAAACAAATTTATTAAAAAAAATTGTTAACAAATAATTTATTCGAAGAAGAGATCAATACATAAGACATCGAACGACACAAATCCAAAAAATATGGTTTTATTGATGTCGTTGTCATTAATGGAAATTGTATTGAAGTCTTCAAAAATAGGCTTTCCTTCAAATTGAATGCGTGTTTACATGAGGTGTTGGCTCAGAAACTCGTCGATAGTGTCCGTGTCCCACTTCTGGATATTTAGTTCTTCCATTTCATCGCCGTTTGAGTCCAATAATTTGATGACCGGTTCGGCGCCTCTCACGTACTTAACCGACAAATTCGGGAATTTTCTGCTTTTATCGCCTCTTATGAACGCTTTTGTGATAATTTAGTTTTATTTAAATATTTGAGTTTATTGGAAGGCTTACCATTAATCTGAGGAAAGTGACCCACTTTTCATCCGCAGACCTCTAATCGCGCCGAAGAATACTTCTGTCACACAATTTGTCACAATTTATAATATTTATTAATACATTAAATGAGAAAACATTTTACTAATACTTTAATGGAGTCTTCGGTGGAATCCTTTTGACAGCACTTAAGACAGGAATCTCTGACAGCCATTAATTCAAATTTTATCACATCTTCGCACCGAAGACACGATAAGTCAGACATTCGATAACCCATTTGAAGACATTCGTCGACCGAAAGATCGACAGCCGATACGAGTCGGACCTGATTTGCCACAAATGGTCAATAAAAGCAATTGAAAGCAATTGAAAACATGCACTTACCAAGAACACAACCAATGAACTCAAGTAAAGTTCAATCGTATTCATCACTAAATTGTGATTTAATTACATTAAAAATATTAAAAATTAAAGAAATTATTTGGGATTCCAACGAAACAATCGACAAATTATATTATTCATTAATTACGTCAATTCAACTTAGAGTTAATCAGGAATGCCCAAGGGGGTTGGCCTCTTATCCCTCCCCTAAAGTCAAAAAGGTCGGCAAAATTCCCCCTAGAATTTTAAAATTAACCCTACAGGTATACCCACCCTCTTGTTGCTGAATTCTTTATCTTCTTCCCTTGTGTTTCTCGCCGAGTGAAGCAAGGCAGTAAATTTTAAAAAAACTACTCCCTGGAGGCGTCGAGTTTGGGCATCCCTGGAGTTAATAGTAGTCACAAATGAATTGTATAGTTAAGATCCAAATATTTTTACAACAAATTAACAAGTGAATAATCATTTGAATGATATATAAAATGATCTTTAAACTCTGAAATTTGCAAGGATGACATTTTTATAAATTATAATGGCTAATGATTCTAATATAACAAGTTGCATTCATTTGTAACGTTGTTTGTGTATACCATGATTTGCGGCCAAACTCTGTGTTTGTAAATAAAAATGTTTTTGAAATATAATTATTTGAACTCTATTTGAATCAAATGTTAAAAATTAGTCTAATTATGGTTTTTATTAATCGCTTTATTACTAAATCTCTAATCACTTCAAACAACCGATCGATGGGTTCTTCGTTTATAATATTTGTTTTAATTTTAGTAATTATTTTAATTTATTTTAAATTTCAAATTGAAATCAATAAAATCGATTCACAAAACAAACGAATCGATTATATATTAACTCAAATGAAGAGATCAATGAATCGAATCTCACTCACAAACGAAGATAATATTATTGAATCCGATTTCGATGGCGTCGATGACTCCAAAGATGTCCAACAAAACAAACTTCTAATTGACGACAAAGACTTTGTTCTGCTCTATAATAGAGTTCCGAAGACTGGAAGCACTAGTTTTATGGGAATCGCATACGACTTGTGCGCCAAAAATCATTTCAATGTTTTGCATTTGAATACATCGAAGAACAGTCACGTGATGTCACTCTCGGATCAGTTTCGACTGATCTCTAATATAAGCGAATGGCGGACCAGACATCCGGCGCTAATCCACGGCCACATCGCTTACATTGATTTCGACAAATTGGGTGTTCGAACAGTAAAACCCGTTTATATAAATCTGATCCGAAAACCATTGGAACGACTCGTTTCTTATTATTATTTTCTGAGAAATGGCGATAATTTCCGGCCATATGTTGTGCGGCGACGACAGGGCGACAAAATCACATTCGATGAGTGCGTTCAACGCCGACAACACGACTGTAATACCGACAATATGTGGCTTCAGATTCCGTTTTTTTGCGGACATGTCTTCGAGTGTTGGATACCGGGAAATGAGTGGGCATTAAGTGAAGCCAAACGTAATTTAGTCGACAAATACTTATTAGTCGGACTCACAGAACAAATGCGAGACTTTATAGCAGTATTAGAGGCAACACTTCCCCAGTTCTTTACCGGTGCTCTCTATCAGTACGACAACGGATCGAAAGCCCATCTCAGGAAGACTTACAACAAATTGAAACCAATGACAGAAACTGTGGACAGAATACAAGAGTCAAAAGTGTGGCGAATGGAAAACGATTTCTATGAATTCGCGTCAAAACAATTCAATTTCATTAAACAAAAGGCATTGAATTCAGTGAACGGCCAGATATCAGACAAAAGACAGCAATTCTTCTTTGAAAAAGTGCGACCAAAACCATAACTACTGGTTTGTGGCACAAAATATCTCTTAATTTATGATTCCTTAGTTTCCAAACAATTGTTCTCAAAATGCGAATACATTCCAAACATTTGTTCATTTTTTGAGAAAATCATTGATTTTAATGATTACTCTAAACCTCAAACTCTAATCAAAATGTATTTTCTATTCCATAAATCACTGGATTTTAAATTATTTTATATATTCTTTAATATAATTTGAATTTCATTCAAATAAAAGCAATATTTCGTAATTAATGATATTTTTGGAATATTGACGCTTTTAAACCATTTGCTTACTTAAAATTTGTAATTCTCAATATAATTGCAGTGTGTAGCAATAAAAGCAGGATATAATGAACTAGGTCTCCATTTTTAATAACTATTGATTTTATTTATCGACTTACAGTTTCTATAGAAATTGGAGTTTATTTTCATTTAAATTATTTTGAGCTATTCCTCGATCATTATTTTGAGCTATTCCTCGATCATTATTTTAAATTAACACTCAATTTGAGA
>JAQGCS010001095.1:0-15663 GCA_034702105.1 Fuscozetes fuscipes
ATTATCGCTTTCATTGTCAGACTCTTCAGCCGATGATTCAACACTCATAACATTTGATTCTTTAACTTTGATTTTCGGTGCACTCATTTTATTAAGTATTACTTAACTTTTCTTAAAAAAGAGAATTGATAAATGAATGAATTAAACTCTGAGCTTTTATACTAAAATTATATTCTAGAAGATTGCGAAATAGAAATTTCTAGAAACTTAATTATGCAATAATGCTATATTTAGCTAGTATTACGTAATAAAGAAGCTTCTAGAAAATATATAACATCATATTTTCACAAACTTACCAAGGTCAAAAAACAAATTTGATTCAAATTTGACCTCCATAAATTTATTTTTCACTACATATATTAAATGGAATGTAGTATATAGTTTTGTGTGTTACCCTACCCACCTGCTTTCAAAAAATTTGAAAATTTAAAATTTTTTGTGTTTTATAATAAAAATTCAAAGAGATAAATGTTTGAGACTGTACTTTATTTTAGCATGTTTCATATAATAAATTGTTCGAAACAAATATTCAAATAATTGCTCATAAATTGAGGCAATACATACAAAGAAATCCATATTATCCATGCCTTCTTATGACCACTGATGACCACTGTCTCATCTTAATGAGAAAAAAATCAAATTTAAATTTAATTTAATTATAAAATAAATATAAATTCCAATTTAACTACATCAATTTGGAGAACGGTTAATTTAAAAGTACAAGAGAACTCACTCATCACACGGATGTCTGCTAACTGTGAGAAAATCGAGCTCTCGGGTTGAACACCACTCGCCTCGCTGACCAAGGGCAGATAAGGACTAACGTGCCCGTAGTGGATAGTCAACAAATAACTGTAGTTAAATAGACAATGACGAGTCAGTTTTATCAAAAAGGCTTACGGAATGAAGCAAGATAATGCTGTGAGCCAAGCACAAGACACCGGCAAAACACAAAACCAAACCATTACTTATTTTAGACTCTTATTCTATGATAGTGTAGAGAAATACAATTTATTTAATCTCAACTCATCTTTTTGTCGTCACTGTATTTAGATAATATATGCACTAGATCGTAAATTATAAAAATATACTTAAGTACTTAAGGATAATTAAGTACACATTTATCTGGGTGTTTGACTTGGATTTATTGCAATATACAGTATATTTACTTTATATGAAAATACTACTGACAATCTTGTTAATTTTTTTAACTTTCCTCATTATTTATTCCTTCTGCCTTTTTCCACCTAACCGCGATGACATTCTCCTGGCTACCTTAAAAACAGATTGCAAGAACATTTTTGCCAATAATAAATCTTTTCTGACTAGTTTAAATTCAAATCAATTTTCAAAGTTAATAGATTTTAGTTATAAAAACTCAATGAATTTAATTTTCATTTGCAATCAAGAACATTTTAAGTCTATATACAGAGTTCATTGCATAATTTGTTAACAAGGAAAGTTTTGTAATAAGTTATATAGCTATTTTTAAAAGTCAAAAACATCCAGATTGCTTAGAAAAAATTAAAATAAAAATGTTCACTTGCTCTGAATATTATGGTTAAACATTTTTTAATTTATTAAAAAAGATGTCAAATGAAACGAATAATTTTTGTTACTTGGTTATTTACAATTTAGCTTAATTTGATAAATCAGTAAGTTTGTCAAAATGCATCAAGTTAGCATAAAGACTGAATGTGCATTGTATAATAACTGTTTTCTAAATTAAAATTAGATATACTTGTTTATTCAGTTAGCTTGCCATTAATTAAGAAAGAGAGAGAGAGAGAGAGAGAGAGAGAGAGAGAGAGAGAGAGAGAGAGAGAGAGAGAGAGAGACTGTAACTTTTAAATTTAAACTCGATCAAGTAAACTATTGGGTTTATTAATTATCGTTTACGCATTGAAATAAGTCTACTATCATCTTTTTGACGAAAATTACTAAGAATAAATATGGTACACATATATATATTTTATTGTTTGTTTCAAAATGGGGCGACATTTTAAATGAGTATGTTAACTTTTCAAAAATCAAAAAGAAACATTTATTTTCGAAGTTTAGGTTTTGTACTCAAAATTAATATTTGGTTCAAATTATGGCCACATTTAAGCCTTGAGTCCCAATGCTTTCCGAATACATTTCTATTGAAAGCATAAAATTAGTCATTTTCTGTGAAATTAATAATTAATAAACTGATCATTCATTTGCCAGAATCTGATAGAAAGGTGAAATTTAATTTAAATGTTAGGTAAAGAATTTACTGTATGCCCACAATAAAGGTCTAGAAATATCCTACCTTGCTCATACCTGCTTAAAATTTAAGCCTTAAACCTCTAATATCTATAAGCAGTGTTTAAAAATCTAAAATGTGGAACTTGAAAATTAGCTTGTAGTTTATGTTTGCCCTAAGGAAAAGCTTAAAAGCAGAGTAATTTCAACATTTACACAAGAATCATTTGATATGTGACTACCTATTTCATTAAATATTTAATGTTTAGCCTGTTCAACTACTACTTTAAACGCTGTCTATAAGTGATAAAAATGTTACTAGATGTAAGCCACGAAGAAAAGTTATTTTATCAAGTAAACCAAAGAATCCTATGCTATTAGTCATAAATATTTAAGAAGGAAAACTTGCCAAAACCATATATTTCAAAAGACCAAGATTATAAGCAAAGCAACTGATTCGAATAGCTCTATAGGGCAGGACAAATGAAATGCACCCAAACCTACATATTTGTCAAAGCCTTTCTTGATCCTGGTCTCTTCTGAGAGATTATCGGCGTCGCTTTCAAGCCTATGAAATTCTTTTGACTTGCTCAGTTTATCGTAACATTCATTATACTACCAAATTGAGTGAAAGCTCAATGAAATATGTTAATAAATAGCTATTTATTAGACTTAAATTACCCGACATTCTCCTTTCTGTTCTTCGTACCAATTTGATCCAGATGGTGCCTTTAATTTTTCACACTCTTTGGTTAAACTCTATAATAAAGAAATTTTAACATGATTAAAGTTTTATAAGATAATTGTCTCACATCAAACTTGTAATATGAGTCCAATTGGTTGCATTTTTCGATTTGATCCTTGATGTTATTTGAGTGATTGGTCTTGCAAATTGCGTCAGTAATACTCTCCCAGTCTTCTGAGTCTTCAATTTCCTCCATATTTTTTGGTTCGTTGCAAACAATTGAATTGAATGCCATAATAACTAGCAAAACAAAAATGGAAGTAATTGTCATTTTGTCTTGCTGATTTCACTCAGCTCCACTTGATTCCTGATACATTAATCAATGCAAAACATTTAATTACTTTTAAAATGAAAGGTTTTCATACATAATTTGTCCATGAAACATTGTTTGATCAGATGGATTGCTTCAGCCTATTATCGAGTGCTATACTTATACTGTATTTATTCTGTGCTCTTATTTATCAGATTTTGGATCCTTTTATTGCAATTTAGTAAAATAAAAATGATAATTATGTAATCTATTTAATAGTAAATATAAACAGATCTAGGTTACTAATAATTATTTTTAAAATTTTCCATATTTTATATAGTTAATACTTATTCTGCAATAATCTTATTGATTGCTCAGCAAAATTCAAAGACATAATAACAAGCAAAATTATAATGAATAGAATTGTGTACAAACTAGTAATTTTTGAGTGGGAGTCAACGCAATTACTGTCTTTGAAAGCCATAAATAGTATGAAAACATCGAATAAATGTTTTGTTTGAGTTCTTGAATGTTATGGAAAATAATTAACCAAAATATTTGAGATCTAATCGACAAATGATATAATGTTTGACTCATTTTTAAGACATATTTCTTTGGGATTATTAAAAGCCTTCACTTTATTTGAAAGAGTATTTTAATTCGGATATGATCTCAGAATTTCTGAATCATTTCAATAAAAACTTGTTTTTAAATAATTTTAAAAAAATAGATTTTGAGATAAAATAAAATAAAAAAAAATAAATAAACAAGTTTTGAACCAAATATTAACATTGAAATTAATGTTGCAATGTATCAAATATCAAGCAAAATAGATTATTTAACTAATTGATAATTAATTCAAATGAGCAATTCAATTTCAATAATCAAGAACAATGGATAAAAGAGAAATTGTTGGCAACTGATTAATGACTAAATCAATTGTATGACAAAACTTCTGTTAATTAAAGTAAAGAAAAGAGCAATAAATTTACTCATTATTTCTATTAATAATTCATTAAAGTCTGTCCTTCGAGTCGATACCAAATACAAGAATTTGTTGTTTCAAAGGATAACAAAGTTTTTAAGGCTTACCAGTCATGAAGTCATGATTTAAGCACAGAATGAATAAATGAAATCATAAAATCCACGCAAAATATTATACACAAAAACAATACTTTGTTTGAAAAACATTTCATTTTCGCTGATTTTGTTGGACAGAAAGCAATCATTGATTCCAAGATTAAAGTATTAAACAAATTGTTATTTTTTGAAAATGAATTTCATCCGTTTGTATATCTACCCCCTGGCCATTGCTATTCTTATCCCACTCCTGGTTTTAGTGCCGTAAGTGTTAAATGAATTATCATTTTGAACTATTATTAATTGATCAATGATCTTGGTGAACATAAAACAGTTATTTGGTAGCTTTCCTTAATGAGCATGTGGATCCTTTCCTACCCTACACATCAGATACCGGCGTTATGGCCTTCGAATCCGGGATATTCGCCCAAATTCTACTTATCATCGCATTGTTATGTGAGTAAAGACATTTTATCATTAAATTGGATCAGCTAAATTAATGACGGACTGGATTTAACTACCTCACTTTTAGTTGCGGTGCTCAGTTACCTGCAATATTTGCAAATGAACACAGTCTACACATTGAGTGACCAAATAATACAATTGAAAGCATCGATTATGAAACACAAGAAGAAAATAACCAAGTTCAACCACTTTTCCCTCTATACCGCCATTTACATCGTTGTGGTCATCACATCAGTCGTGAGCTTCCGTTCCAATGAGTTTCCAATCATTCATCCGATCCTTTGTATCACTCTTTTCATTGCAATTATTTTATTCACTGCAATGAAAAGTTGGATTTCCTTACGTCTGACCCCTCAGGTAATGACCATGTTATTTCTTATAAACAATGCTATACCCGAAGCAAGAGTAACCGTGTTGAAAAAATTGATCTAGATCAACTCAAAAGCAATCGCCAAAACACGTATAGTAATCGTAGTTCTGTTGATTATCTCATTCATTGTGACCCTCGCCTGCGGTATCTGGTCGTTTGCTGTGACCAACAACACAAAATCCGAGCAAAGATTGCAGTGGAAGGACAATGATGACGGCTATATACCACATGTGATCAGTGCTATCAGTCAATGGATATTTGTTCTGCTGTTGTCTCCATTTTTCGCCACATATTTCCGCGAAATGAAGTCAATGACAATACATAACGGAGTGCTTCGACTCACGTTTAAGACCACTACAGTCCAGAGCACAACCGTCGCCACCAAAGCCACTAAAACCAAGAAGAATAAGACAAACCAAACAAAAATGTAAAACAACTTTCCTTTTCAGCAAATGATTGATTAGATGTTAAACAAAATAAATTCACAATTAATTAGTAATTAATTGTTTTGAAACTTATTTGAATTCAATTTTAAATAAAATTTTTGACAAATTATTCTAATTTGTTAAAAATGTGTCAAATATTTGGGCGTAATTTCAATGCCTGACATACGTCTCTTTTTTCATTAGGAATGAAAACTCCACTTGTTAAGTATTAAACTTCTCTGAATTCTTTCGGTATATGTGCAGATAGCAAGTTAAAATTTTAAAATTATATTATTTTCAACCTTTTACATTTTTAAAATGAATAACAATAACGAAGACCCGAAATGTGATGATGATCAGGAACATTTAGGAAAAAAGTAAGTAAATTTATGTGTCTTATAATTGAATGCATTATAATTTAACATGATTAGTGACCATTTGCCACTTGACGAGTCCTTACGAATGTGTGAAGAGATTATGAGCAGGGCAATGGCAAATAGTGACGTCCAGAATGCGCTACAATTACTGGAGCCTTACGTTGAAAGAAGTATCTATCATAGTTTTGGCAAAGTTCTCTTCTTGATTATGATATCCCTGTGCACTTTCGACAAGGTAGTGAATATTTCCAATAAATTCTTGCTGAGCCCATCCCATAATTTTATAGTCTGATATCGAGAGGGCTGACAGAGCCGTCATTGAGTTATCCAAGTGTTGCAACAAATACAGGAAAACGGGTTTTGTTATAAGTATAATGAAAATAATCAAAACTCCTAATTATCAAAAATACACGGATTGTATGTATATTTTTTCTTTGATTGTTAATTATTTTGCTGACAAACCTATTATTCTTAAGTGGAATCTCATGCGGAGCTCATCCACACCTACAGTATAGCAATGAGTTCATTTGTATTAGCGCTCAGTACTTATAATGTGTATGGTCTAATCAGAATTGCTTATCGAATGCAGAAATTTCTCAAAAACTTTAAGTAATCCATCATATATCACCAGAGCTCATTTTCAGCCATCAAAACCTTATTTACCTAGGGCCTGTAAGCAATTATATAGGATGAAAAAAGAATGGGATTCAGAGTATTCCCGTCTCAATTTTGATGCTTGTAAGAGAATGGCAAACGGAATGGCCCACCTTGCTATTAGCACTACACCACCAAAAATTTTGAAAGTTATCAATTTCCTTGGATACAGAGGAGAAGATAAAATAGCATGGTCAGAAATCAACAAGGTAGCTTTTGAATTGCCAGGCGTTGCAAGTCAATTGGGACGACTTTTCTTGATATTCTACTGGAGTTATGCTGAGCCACACGGACTACTTGGTGCGAAAAACCTTGATAATCTTTCCCAACTTCTAAATAACGAAATGGAAAAATATCCGGATGTAAATATTAGAAAAGGAACACGCTTAAATATTTAATTTTTTTAAAAATTTGCTAGAGCATATATCTAGGAGGGTTTAAGGCCAAGTATGAGCAGCTTTGTGGCCGAATAGATACTGCTATTGAAATGTATACCAAACTGATGACTAGAAAGGCAAAATTGTCTGACGACCCGTTCCATTTGGAGCTCATGTTTTGTTATGCACTTAAATGTGAATGGAAGGAATGCATCAAACATGCAGATTTTCTGCGACATAGCAGCGCACACACCCCCGCTGTGGCCACATATGCAGAGGCCATATTTCGCTATGTCCAGAGTGACGATGATTCTGATGAAAATGGCAAACGTTTGGCTTCAGAGTTGTTTGCGTCAGTATTGTTGACATTCCTATCCTTCAAAGGGTATAAAACTAAGGCAAAGTAATCTGTTTACAGAACTGTTCCAACTCTTCGTATCCGCCATTTTGGTAAGACTATGACACCAGAAAAAGTAGCAGTTGTTAACTCGGAGAAGTACTTCAAGAATGATGAATTTTTGATCTTGCCAGAATTGGTTTGTTCTGCCATAAGTGTATTATAATTTCATTGACAAATAACATTGAATTTAAGGAATTCCTATATCAATATAATCTATTGTCGTTCATAAAAGGTGACATACCTTTGTTAAGTAGATTCATGCAAAGAATTGACAAACAATTGGACAAGTTTAAAGACGATATTAGTAATTAATTTATATTATTTGAATTTCAACAAATGAATTATTTTTCTAGATGGAAGTGATTACCTAGATAATTATTTATCTGCAATGTTTTATAAAGGAGTCATTCATAAATTTCTTGGTGAATATGACGAGACAAAAAAATGTCTGCGAATTGTTCTTGATAAGTAAAATAAGAATGCTTTAGATTATTTCATCAAAGTCAATTTCTACCTCTTGATAGTGAGTCTCGAATTGGTTACGAGTTTTCAATTCCACCAAAAGCTGTAATGGAATTGGGTTTAACTGAACTCGATATGAATAACTCGGGAGAGGCAGAGAAGTGGCTCAACAAATGTATCCATGACTACAGCGGATATCTTCACGAAAACTATGTCCATCTACGAGCGTATGGAGGCCTCAGATGTATGGGCATCGACTCTGCCAAACATAGCGAGGATGAGTCCAAATGTTAGGGAAAGACATTCAAATAATATATTAATAATATATGATTAAAATTTTAATAGTGCAAGAATATAAGAAACAATGGCTCAAAGAAATTGAAGTGGAAGAGAAGAGCTATGAAACTATTCTTCTAAATGAGGAACAAGTTGTGACTAAGTAATGATTTTTAAAACTTTGCTCATTTTATTTCAATAAATACAAATATCTTTTGAAAAAAAGTTGAATAATTTATTTCGATACAAATTGGTCTCAACATTATTCTTTTAATCGCAGTAGGTTGTTTCAAATATAAATAACCAGAGTTTTTAGGCATATAAAAGAGTAAATAAGCAAACAAGCTATTGATTAACTATAATGAACATCAATTTTAATATGAAGGGCGCACAAGATAGACTGGTTTACCAGAATTAGCTCTAAAAGGTACATATAGATCCTTCTGGGCCCATCAGGGTGAGGGGAACACACGTAGTTACATTCTTAGGTCACGAACAGGGATGACCAAGGTCGACGGCTCTAGAGGGGGTCTAGGGGGTAATTTTTTGTATTTTCCACAAAAAATTCCCAATCGCTTCGCTCGGCGATAACGAAGGAAGGGGTATACCTGTAATATTAAATTGTTGAAAAATTCTAGGGAGGATAAGGGGAATTTTTCGACTCTAGGAAGGACAATCGGCTGATTCCACTTGGTCATCCCTGGGTCATGAGATACATTATCACGTGATAATTCCCACAGATACAATTTAGAGCTTCCCATTCCTATGTTTAATAGATAACGGATTATTCGTAGTGATGTGCAATCGATCATGAACCTATCACCACCAAAAAACCATTATGCAAATTAATAATCTTATTATAAACTTTAACAGTTAGTTAAAATGTTTCAGGAAAATACTCAATTTGACTTTAATATAATGAATTAATACGCACAAAACTTTAATTATCCTGGCAAAATGGATTTTCAAAAAATCGAATTCAATTGTATTAAAATTGAAACAATAGTTGAAATGAATGAGTGATAGATAATTAATTTACTCGAATGTGGAATTGACAGTATGCTCAGGGTAATTATAGGAAAATTTAAAAGTTACACAATTGTTCAAGACATTTCTAGTGTTACCTGAATTAATAAATGTGAGCTGGAAAATTATACTTGTCACCTGACCTTTTAAGGAGAACATATTTGGAAGATATATACAGAGTGTGCGATCATTCCATTAGTGAATGTGAATAAAACAACTAGGTTCTTTGAAGCTTTTATCTTATTTTTTGTAATTTATAAATCAGCACAGTTTAGAAGCTTGTAGTTTTTACAAGTTCATTTTAAAATAGTTCTATTAAGCACTAGAATGGAAGAAAGCCATTATTTATTCACTTTAGAAAAGTTGGCCTCTGATGTAAACTATTACCTTTATCAGTATTGGATCGACTATCAAGATCCTAGAACAAAACACTTGCCTCTAATCGACATAGGTCCACTTTTCATTATTGTGCTATTGACATTCTACTATGTCTTGGTCAATTATATTATTCCAAACCATATGGAAAATCGAGAACCGTTTGTGTTGCGTAAGACAATCCTCACATACAACGCTATAATGGCCCTGGGTAATCTGTGGGCATTCACGCTCTGCTTTATTTATATCGATTTCGGGCAGTTTTTTAACTTTGTTTATCCGACCGACACGACTCTGACTCCACTTATTCGCAAAGAAATTATGCTGGGTAAGTTTTTGGCAATTTCTGATCCTTGCTATACTAATACTAATTTTTTTTGCCACACAATAATTTATTTTTTATTGTGCTAGGTTACATTTATTTAGTATCAAAAGCGTTTGACCTCTTGGACACTGTGTTCTTTGCTTTGCGTAAGAAGTATTCACATATAACACTCCTACACCTCTACCATCACATAACGGTTCCGATCTTTGGTTGGCTTATAATGAAAATCAATCCAATGGTGGCTGCGGTCCGACTCTTCGCTCTAATGAATACATTCATACATTTCGTGATGTATTCCTATTACTTTTTGAGTGCGTTTGGGCCGAATATCAAGAAATACTTGTGGTGGAAGCGCTATATCACCCAGATGCAGCTTGGACAATTCCTAGTACTGGGTTTTTATGGCTTTGTAATGATGCTCTTTCAAGAGGGCTACCCTCAATTCTGGTTCTGGATCGCTTTGCCTCAGCCTTTGTTTTTCTTCAAAATGTTCTACGATTTTTATAGGAAGGCATATCCTGAAGACAATTATCCCGAAGAATATAAAAATAACATTGCTAATGATAAAATAATTAAATCTGACTAATATTAACATTATGTTTGAAGAAACAATAAAATTTAATTGATAATACTCAATATAGATTTACTTATTTTGTAATGAATCATTTTTTGTTAAGTGAGCTAAGTTAACGAGCTCAAAATTAAAAATAATAATTAAGTATTTTTTTAATTTTTGGATATACAGTGAATTTGGTTTACATGCAATAGGTTTATGTTCGGTGCTTTGAAAATCATTAACCAATGAGCATATTTATATATCAGTTACTTTAGTATTATAAGTTGCATTTCGTGGCCTATAAATTATAACCAACTTGATTAAAATCAGAGATTCCCAAAGGGCCGACTGCTACTCCCTTTCCTAGAGTCATTCATAGGATGAGTTTTGATCCCTCTCCCTAGAATTTTGCAAATGTTTAATATTACAGGTATACCCATTAAAATATTTAGTCTTCCACAGAGCTAGATTCCCTCTAGAGCTGTCAATCTTGGCACATCCCTCTTGGGCATCCCTGATTAAAATTATAACTTTTAGTTGACTATAAAGCAATTTCTCATAAGCCTAATGTATTAAGATTTGAATAATAAAAATGACATTTTATTAAATTTTTAATTATATTTAATTGATTTTAAGGGCTTTGGAAGCAATAGCTTTGGTTTTTCTATAGGACTGAATATAAAAATTCATAAACAAAACGAACAAGGCTGTTGCATTGCCCACATTGCAAAGTAAATAACCAAGTGGCATATCAGTTTGCTTGAGCCAGACCAGGTCAAACCAGAAAAAGCCGATGCTCATTTGTACAAGTTGCATTTGTGTGATATACTTTTTCCACCACAAGTACTTTTGCATGTGGGGTCCCATTGCAGCCAAAGCATAGTAGCCATACATTACAACATGCACAAACCCATTTATTAGTGGGAATATAAGTTCGGTCGGCATATCTGCAAAAATTATAATATAGTATTAATATACTTTTAAAACACTTTCTTGGACTTACATGGATTATATTTGAGGTATAGCCACCCAGCAGCAGGCACTGAAAAATGATGCCACACATGGAGTATAGAGATGTGACTGTTCTTCTTCTTCAACGCCATGAAGAATGTGTCGAATAAATCCAAGAGTTTTGACAAATAATACAAATACGCGGTGTTTATGAATTCCATCGCCTTTTCCGAAGTGTCAGTCTTTGGATTAGTAAAGTTCCACATATCTCTCACATGTGTGACCGCGTAGAAAAAGAAATAAGCATTGATTAAGACCTGCAATACACTCTAGATAATTCAAGAAAGAGATTTTGAGTTGAATTACCAGTAAAATATCATAACATATAATAATTGTCTTCAAGTCATATGGCTTTCGATTTTTCATATATCGAGGAATGATTAGAGTGACGGACAAGATATAGCTCAACATAATCAGTCCAATCAAAGACGAAGAGATGTCCACCAAAAAATAGCCTTTAGTTCGCGGGTCGGCACCTTCTTCCCACCAATTGTGCAGCCAATAGAAGACATATGAGTTTCGGCCCAGAATTAGAGCAAATGTACTGACCAATAGGTTATCGAATGCACTTGTACATAAATGCATTTTATCCATATTCTCGATAAAAATAAGTTAATATTTTTTTAATAAATTTTTTCAATTAGTTCTTAAATATTAGTCTATTAACTAAGTATAGTACAAAGTGGATAACATGGATAATATTAAAAAAATTACAAATTTAAAGCTCTCGAAAAAATTTGCAAAATACCTAAATTCTAATCACATATCAATCAAGAGTTTTGATGTTAAAGATACGCTTGGTAAATAACTGAAAATAGGTAAGTTTTGTAAAATTATTGCAAAACAAAACTAAGTCTTTGATTGATTAGATTTTTGCAATTAATTGTTTAAAACAAAAACAATTTTAAGAAAACAATGCGTTCGATGACAAGATGAGCAATGTCATACTAACGTATCTGGCATAATTAGAGACTTGCAAGAGTATAAGGTTTAAATCAAAAGTTATAAATTAGTTAACAATAAATTATTTTCATTCTTTAATACCAAGTTTAAGTGACATTTTTAAAATGTAAGCCAATCTCCAAAACATTAATAACTTTTTTAATAGTTTTTCATTTTCAATATCAGGTCTATTACCGAGGTGAAAGAGAAGACTCACAATGGTCAGTCCAAATCATTGGAAAAGATCAATGAAAGTCCAATATTTAAAACGGAACTCGTGTGGCGTAATGTTATCTTGATGTTTCTATTGCACAGCTCTGCTATTTATGCAGGAATTCTGGCCTTGTGGGTCAAGTGGCCCACAATATTTTGGGGATATGCGCTGACTTTGATGACATCCTTTGGAATACAGGTATTGCATTAATCATGGATTCAATAGTTGACCCCTCTTCAATAGTGTGGAGCTCATAGACTTTGGTGTCACCGAACATATAAGGCCAAACTTCCGCTCAGAATAATACTTATGATTTTTGACACTTTGGGTCTTCAGAATGATATCTACGAATGGAGTCGAGACCATAGGGTTCATCATAAGTACTCAGATACTGACGCCGACCCTCACAACTCGCAGAGAGGCTTCTTCTTTTCGCATATGGGGTGGTTGTGCTGTAAAAAACATCCGGACGTCCTCGAGAAGGGCAAAAATCTAGATCTGAGTGATTTGGATAAAGACCCAGTCGTGCAGTTTCAAAGATCATTTTATATACCATTAGTTATTTTGATCTGGGGCTTTATTCCTACATATGTGCCTTACTACTTCTGGGGTGAGAGTCTATGGAACTCCTGGTTTGTTTGTGTAATACTCAGATACGTAACCACACTTAATGTAACATGGTGTGTCAATAGCTTCGCTCATTTCTATGGAATGCAGGTTAAATTTTGAATAAGCAACTTTTTAATTTCAATTATAATGACTTACATTTCAATTCTTGTATATTAAGCCATATGACAAGACTATCCGTCCCGTTGAAGCCAAGATGAGAAACTATATTTTAGGCGAAGGGTTTCATAATTACCACCATGCCTTTCCTTGGTAAGTAACTTGATAATCTTCTATGAAAATTTTTAATTTCTTTAACATAATTTAAAGGGATTATTCAGCAAGTGAGTTTGGGGCACTGGATGTATTCAATCCAGCTACAGCTTTCATAGATGTGATGGAGAAGATAGGGTGGGCCTACGATTTGAAGAAAGCCTCGAAAGATGTGATCAAAAATAGACAGTCAAAGGTCGGAGATATTAATTATGTGCATCGATCAAAGTTATGGGAATTCACATCTGGGCTATTGGTGCTGACTTCAGTCCTTTGGGGATATTACTTGGCAAGGCTCAATGCCTGGTTTATTCCAGTGATCTTTGTTGTTGGCTGGTATATTCAGTAAATTTCTGTTGTTTATATACTTGGTATCAATTATTAAATAGTTGCTTATTTGAAATACCAAGTAATAAAATTCTTTTTAAATAAAATATAAAAATTGACTCTTTGTTATGTTAAAACAAAATCTTTACAGGTTATATTATTGTAGGCCATAGTTCGTTATTAAACATTTATTTAACATTAATTACATTTTACATAATCGTGCTTGCGCACAGCGACATGGACTGTGTAAGGTCTACATTATGACTGATACTCAATAAAACATTGATCAATTAATTTATATTAGGCTTAGTTATGCACGATGTGAGTCGGGTGACCAGATGTCCTCGGTTTGTGAGGCATTTTCTCCCTTTGACTAATCAAAGCACTGTCCTCAGAAGGGTTGGTCTCTGGCATACAAAAATCCTCAAAAGAATATGACAGTCAAACCTGGCTATAATTCTTAAATTTTTAATTGTGTATACCTGTAATATTAAATTTCTGCAATTTTAGAGGGGGTAAGTGGTCAACCCTCCCCTTGGCCATCCCTGATTATACTATTAATTAAAGAATTAAAAAAAATGTCCTCTGAATGTCCTCCTTTTTCACTACATTTACAACATGTATGCATCTATGTCCTCCATTTCGATAATTGGGTCTGGTCACCGCAGATGTGAGTGAACATTGAGCAGTGACAAAAACAATTCTTTAGAAAAGGGGAGTATAACATTCTTGTTAAATTTCATCAGAAAAGAGTTACATTATATTTACAAATTAATTATTGTCCTACATTGTTTTGCTTAATATTTAATATAAATGTAATTTTTTTAATCAGAATAAAATTGTAGAATCTTTCATGTTACATTTGGGTTTCAATTAATAAATAGCTTCAATATGTTATCATTTATTGCCAAGTCAAAAATGTTTCAACAAATTTTTGTAAGCTAGTTGAGTATGGTTAATTGAATTATAAATGCACTTATAAGTAATTAGACTAATTTGTTCAAATTGAGCTTCACTGCAATACACAAACAAAGCCTCGATTGAATGCAATGCATAGCTTATGCATAGCTTATGCGTTTCCCTTTGGATACACGGATAAGTCAATTGCTTCATAAGTGTTTTCTAAGATATTTGTTTTAATATCCGAATCATTTGAATTTGAGCTCAGCTCCTCGGATGTTGTGGTTATTCCTTAGAATAGATAAAAAGTTAATAGATAATAGATGTAGTGAACAATGAATAATTGATTTTACCTTTTTGTGAACCAAACAACAATTGCTGTACTGTTATGGAAGTCTTCACTTGCTTTTGGATCAACTCTTTAGTCAGACACTTGAGGCGGAAGTTCTCCTCAACCAGGATCGAGAGCCTGGACTCCAGGTGGATCACGTATTCAGCAGTTCTCAACAAAACGGTGGCCTTGCTCAATTTGTCGATGTCTTTGTGGCGAAGTATATATCTGAGTGCTTTTATGCCATCGTTTATACTTTGCATACGTTTCCTCTCGTGATTGTTAGCGATGTCTCTTCGGAACCGGCGTTCGCCATCTAGATCCTTTTTGGGCCGGCCTACACCTCTTACCATTTGAGTCTTTATTTCCTTTGAACTTTGCATCACTTAATTTAATATTCAAATAATTTAAACTCCAAATAATTTAGATTAAACTTGAATTTGATTTTAACCTAGAATATTATATTAATGACTGAATAATCATACTCAATACCAAGCAGAATTCAACATTTTTTTCGTTCACAGAATTACTGGTTATTTGGGTTTTTCATATGATGTGCGCCAATGATTTCCTAAAATTGATTGTCCTTTAATTAATATAATATTCATACAAAGCTAATTATCCCTGATCACTCATTTATTTGACATTTTTCGACGAATTATTTTGA